>CAUYLG010033958.1:0-24463 GCA_963573385.1 Cacajao melanocephalus
GGGAAAATTCTGTTGCAAGAACATTAACATTTAGTATGACTCCTTTTTACTGTATTCTTGCAGTTAATAACTGCAGCTATTATGTTAATAACAAGTTCTTTGTATTTTATTTTTGTTTATACCAGTCTTAAAACAAAGATCCAGGTTCTGAATTAAAAAAAAAATTCATACAAAAAAAAATTGCTCATCCCACAATCAAAGATGCAGTGATGATGCAATGTAAAGATGCAGTGTGAACAAGAGACAAGCATTTGTTATTTCAGCCCCTGAGATTTCAGTGTTGTTTGTAACTACAGCGTAATCAACATGAATAGTACTATAAGCTCCTCCGTCAAGCTAATCCTGAACAAAATGCCCTCGTGCGTTATTGGTCCATTTGAACTTCTGAATATTCTGCACACCAGCAAAGAGGTCTCTAAGCAAATATATACGACCATCTTGTACACATCTATAATCAGAAAAAAGATGGAAATCCAATAACCATCGTAGTGGCCTTGGAAATGCACCTCACAGACTTCCAACTACAGGGAGCATTACTGAGCTGGGGCTGCTGCTAAACTCTGGAATGTTCTCCACATTTGCTCTGAGGCTATACTCCCTGCAGGTTGCTCCCAGCCAGTGACTGGGAGCACTGAGTACAGTAGGCACACTAAGGCAGGCCTGTTTCTGGGAGAGGCAGGCCTGTGATAGCCTTTCTCAGACTACTCAACAGTCTAGGACACTTCCAGCCAACCTTCTCTTCCTCTCTCCTTCACTTGGGGTCAGACTGGCATTGCAGTCTGAAAGCTCTCCCAACCTTCCCCCATCTTGCTCCTATTTTCTTTCACACAGGCATTTCCCCAAATAAAATCCTTGCACATTTAATCCTATTTTAGCATCTGCTTCCCTAAGAACCCAGACTAATAGAACGACACCAATGAATATTCAGCCTTGAAAATTTAGCTTTGACAAATTAAACATACAGAGATAACAAAATGAGCTCTTGTTGAATGAGGGCTGTCCTATTAATCTGAAGTCATAAATAACCAGTTTTGTACAAAGTGATATCCGTATCTATAGCTGGATCTAATTTCTATATTACCTATGTTAACAAAGTATCATTTTATTTAATATGACTTTTACAAAGTATGATTTTAACCTTAAATTAAAAATGTACCCTTTCCCATATGTCTAAAATAGGCTTCCAATCCCTTATCCCAAACCCTGAAAACCATGTGTATTTTGGAATGCAAAACTTTAAGAAAAGTAGTCTGTACATCTGCCATATTTGACAGAACATCCCTGAGAAGGACTGGGGGCAGTGCCTTATAATCAAATATATTACTGTTTCTTCCACAAAACATACAAACATTAACACAAGTGAGTTAAAAGTAAATAGCCTCAAGGTGGTTCAGGTAGGGTTCAGCATCAAATGAGTTCAGCAAAGGTTAGGTTGTAAACCAAGTGAATTGTAAGAAAACATTCTGTTTCCAGAGCTTTTTGAAGTTTAAGTTGTGGATAAGGAATTGTGAACCCGTATGTTCACACTACAGAAAACTAATCCGAAATGCCATTTTACTAACACAGAAAAACAAATGGCCATCTGGATGTGGAAAGCAGGTAACACAGGAACTTGCAAGAACAACTTGCAAAGGCTAAGTATTGTATTATCCTTACATAGAGTGGAAGAGGAAAGCGGAGACAATCTTCACTTGTCAGGGACTCCCACTCCCCACCTTTCATTATTCACAACACTTCGTAATGACTTCATCTCTGGTTCAGAAATGCTGTGGAACTATTGTTTCAGCACGAAATTATTTATATTATTTATGAGACAGAGAGAATAGGTTCATCTCTGTAAAATGCCTATGCTGATGGCAGGTAACTAAAATGTTACGCATAAATTGGTGGCTGAGAGAGTAGACAAAGAAAATTTATTTAGGATACTAAATAAGGCTCATAGAATAACGAGAGATGGCCAGCAGGATGGCTGAATAACAACTGCTCCAGTCTGCAGCTCCCAGTGAGATCAACACAGAAGGTGGGTGATTTCTGCATTTCCAACTGAGGTACCTGGCTCATTTCATTAGGACTGGTTAAACAGTGGGTGCAGCCTAAGAGGGTGAGCCGAAGCAGGGTGGGGCACGGCATCACCCAGGAAGCACAAAAGATTGGGGAAGTCACTCCCCTAGCCAAGGGAAGCCATGAGGGACTGTACCATGAGGAACGGTGCATTCTGGCCCAGATATTATGCTTTTCTCACAGTCTTTACTCCCTGCAGACCAGGAGATTCCCTCCGGTGCCTATGCCAACAGGGTCCTGGGTTTTAAGCAAAAAACTGAGCGGCCGTTTGGGCAGACACTGAGCTAGCTGCAGGAGTTTTTTTTCATACCTCAGTGGTGTCTGGAAGGCCAGCAAGACAGAACTGTTCACTATCCTGCAAGGGGGCTGAAGCCAGGGAGCCAAGCGGTCTAGCTCAGTGGATCTCACCCCACAGAGCCCAGCAAGCTAAGATGCACTGGCTTGAAATTCTCGCTGCCAGCACAGCAGTCTGAAGCCAACCTGGGATGCTTGAGTTTAGTAGGGGGAGGGGCATCCACCATAAATGAGGCCTAAGTAGGAGATTTTCTCCTCCCAGTGTAAATAAAGCCAAATTTGTGAACAAAGTGGGAATTGAACAATGAGAACAAGTGGACACAGAGAAGGGAACATCACACATGAGGGCCTGTTGAGGGGTGGGAGACAGGGAGGGATAGCATTAGAAGAAATATCTAATGTAGATGACATGTTGATGCATACAGCAAACCACCATTGCACATGTATACCTATGTAACAAACCTGCATGTTCTGCACATGTATCCCAGAACTTAAAGTATAATAAAAATAAAATTTTAAAAACATATAGAATAAAAAAAAATAAGGCTCACGTCAAGGCAGTGGACACAGAGTACGGAAAACACAAGACAGGAGTCCCTCCAGTAGACCTGAGCCCAGACTTCTCATATCACTCCCCGTATCAAAGGGGAGAACATAGGAAATACGATAAGAGTGCTTTCACCAGGAACACCTCAAGAAACACCCAGTTCTAGACTTCTTTGTTCATGTGCTTCTGAATCCCTGTCCTGCCACTCATGAAACAGCTCCTTTCTTCATCAACCACATAGGGAGCCAAGAGCCAGAGGAGAGGCTGTTCATCTTCCCTAGCCTGCTCCCTCCCTAACCCTGTTCATCCTAAATGATAAAAAAGCAAACAAAAAACAGATGGAGAACAAGGAGAAAAATTAATTAAGAAGAAAAAAAAATCCATCTTTGTTCTCCCTAGTTGCTATATAGCCCTAAGAGAAATTGTGTGCAATGTACACAAGTTAAGGAATCTTAATTAGGGGTTGGAAATTCAAAACTAATACAGTTAACATTCGCTTTTCATTTTACATCTTCAGCATTGACTCTTTCTTAGTTTTACAATAAGCATGTATTAACTTTATGGTTTTAAAACTCTCACATTTTAATGATGGGCACAACTGAAGATATCACATAATGTATGTAAAGCGCTAGATCAAATGTTAGCTATTATTCTCTTACGAACCACCGTCTGGGAAGGTACTAAGTGCCAGCACTCTGTTTGGCATTTTAACAAACAGTCCATTTGCGTGTTGTTTCTTCGGCCTCCTGAGTCTAAGGTACTGTGCTCAGCACTGGAGATATCCCAGTGAACCAAACGCATGCGATAATATGCCATACTAGAAAGTGTGCATACCACTGGGAAGACAGACATTAAGCAAGTAATCGCACATGTAATAATTTAACTCTACTTGTGCTAAATGAGCACTCCTATGAAGGAGAAGTGTGGGGTGGCCAGTAAGATCCTCGTAACAGCTCTCTGAGGTGGCTCTCATGCTCAATTATGGATAAAGAGTTATCACTAATGTTTGTAACATTAAAGTGTGCTAATTACAAAACATAAAATTTCCTGTACAAATAGTATCATAATTATCACTATTATAATAATGACAGGAAATTATTTTATGTCAATAGGTCAATGAGGAAAAGGATGGAAATAAATGAAGAAGAAAGTCTAAATGTGTGAGAGTGTATATGGATAATTACTGCCAAAGAATTTCTATAGCACTCTTGTGCTCCACCGAAGAGGAAAATTCTTTCATGCAAAAAGAGGCTTAGAGGTCTTCAATGCAAGACACCCGTCCCATCCCTGGAACAACAAAATACTGGCAAACACAAAGTTAACCTAGAAACAAATACGAATTTTGTATTTTTCAAAGTTAATCCTCTATTTTCCAAAAAAGATCTAATTTTACAGACTTGGTTCCTTTGTGCCCATAAACTACTAAAATAACATGGAAACCTCAGTATTTTTATGTTTAAACTACATCAAAGGTGACCTTTTGAACCTAGATATAACATAAAAATCAAAGTCAAACCAAGTACCCTGTTTGGTTTGGAAAACATGGCCACTACACTGGAAAGGCACTAAATAGTAAGGGATGAACATCTTCTGTCGAGACCTCCTCTAAACCAGAAACCCCATCAGCATGGATGGCAAGGTTTCAAAGTTGCCATAATCAGGTATTTTTGGATTTTGTAAAAGAAGAGCCCATAGAAATTGAACTTCAGAATGCAGAATGGTGGGCATTCCATCAAAGCAACATATGATCAAGTTGCTCTTTGCTCTGTCCCTGCCAGAGGTGTGATTCCAAAATCTTGACAAAGATCCTCTGAACTAAATACTGCAGCAGTCTCTTTACTTAGCGAAGAAAAAACTGAAAATCAGAATTCTAGGCCCAGGGATGTCTCCTGACAGCTCACAATGGAAAACATATCAGTTGATTTATTATACAAAATGAGAGAGTCGTAAGAAATTCAGAGTGGTGCTAATGAGACAGCCAACCTTTGATGGGACCTTAACTTGGCTTCACTTTAATTTTTGCTGTCACAAAATTGTTACAATAAAAAATTATGTTCCATTAAGTAGATGTCAAATCTATGGCACTTGTGTTACCACTGCGCCTCTCCATGCCCACAGCAGACCTTGCATTCTCTATGACAGAGACTCAGCCTTGGAGGACAGCTTGACAGTTCCAAGTAGCCACTGCTCACGAAGTAAAGCAGGCACAGAGACAGATTCTATCTGCCAATGTTCCTTTAGACTATCCTACTTGACACTCACAATACTGTATTCTATTGACACCAGATGAAACCCATCAGATTTAAGCTGTGGCCATTTTAAGACCTGTGTTTGATATTGCTAAGAAATATGGATGGAATGAGAAGAAAAATAAGTCTAAAATCACCATCAAAGCAATTACACTGTGTTTACCCTCCTCGGTGTCTATCACTTGCATTATAGAGACAGAAGATTACAGGAGCCAATCACTGACCTTATGGAGAGCAGGAGCCAAGACTGGTACCAAAAATCCATTGTAAATGTAATTGACAAGCTGATTTCGAATTAAGGGGTGAGCCACCTAAGAGAGAGGCAGATAGTCATGAAAAGGCAAAGAGTCCACTCGTCAGTTCTTCTTAAAATAAAACAATTCTGTGTACATCCTGAACTCAAAAGGGAAATCCAATTTTTGGCCATTTATTCTGTGATTAAAGAACAAATCAGATTTAATACTGTCATGTTAGCTTTTCAAATAGCTTATTCCAGTATAAACAGCTTGGTGAAAATTCGCAGAAGTTGAACTTTCAAAGAAAATATTAGTAATTTTAAACTGTGTGTTTGGAAAAAAAGACAATAAATACTGAGTATGTATAAGGATTCGTAAATTAAAGTTAACAAACTGGAAAGTAAAACTTTTGCCCCTTACTTTCTTCTAAGTTACATCTTAACCTGCTAATTTTAAAAACTGAGTATAACTGTCAAAATAAACAATTAAATACGTTATTTGTTAGCAGAAAAAAAATTTCTCATTTTGAATATGTATTTCCTGATAGTCATTTATATTAAAGAGAAAGGCATTTAAAAAATATTTTCAGAAAAATACATAATATTCAAAATCAGAAAATATTATCAGAGGTATAATACTTCTCATATTTGATTTCCAAAATATATTTAGCGTGGATAATCTCTACTAATATCTTTTATAAATAACCTTTTCAGTAGTCTTCCCCAAACAAAAAATCTTTAAAGCATATGGTTTCAATGTCAAAATACAGTATAACATATATAATTTCCCCGTTCTTACCATGCCCATTAGCTTTACTTCTCTTTCTTAAAAAAGATGATGATGAAAAAGAAGAAGAAAGTCAAACAATAAAGTAAAAAGCAATTTCTAGGGAAGTGAGGCTAGATCTTTAAATTGCTGATAATCTCTCTCTGTGTGTACATTTTTGGGAAATAATTAATAGTAGTTCCATCTTTTTTATTTCCACAAACTTCTGCAAGAAAATGTTGATAGACTGCAATATTAAAGTAAAAAATAAGATGTAATCCATTTATCTTATATATAAATAAAACTTACTTTGACTTAGCAATAAAAATGAGATGGAACTAAAATAATTTACTTGTATTTTCTTCCAGAAGCTATTTCTTTATTTGGTAGATAAACAGATTATAACTAACATTTTTGATCCTACAATCACTGTAAAGAAAACTTGATTTCTTAATAAATCCAATACTAAGGTAATATTTATGCTACATTAAACTAAAACATTTTTAATGAAAACCTACTACATACTTAAATATGTATAAAATCTGACTTTTACTGAAAATAGTAACAAGAAATCTAAAGGTAAAAGCTAATCGAGAAGCCAAATACACAAGAGTTCAGTGGTTGTTTTTCCCCCCACCAAACAGGCCAATTTCAAAGCAAATTTAATTTGTGTTGCAATGAAAATGTTTAACTTCTTCTAAACTCAATTGGGATAACAATATTCTTTATGTAGTATGCACCATTAAGCAAAATAAAGTGTTCTCCTTTGCAGATTCCCAAAAAGACCTCAAAGTAAAAGTGGTATAATTTGGAGTACTTAGAAATCTAAAAATATCTATTTAATGAGTCAGGCATTGAAATTATTTTTGATGGTTAAGTAGATAATCAAAACAGAATTAACACTTTTTATAAAGAAGATAAAGAAAATCTCATTTTTTTCTCAGTTAAAACTTCCAGAAACCTACAAACTAAAATTTTCACTCATTCAAAGACATTCAGTTGACTTAAAGCACCAATATTCCATAAACATATATTCATATTTTTAAAAGTGAATGTTTTTAAATTAATCCCATGCTTGTGCTCTGAATGAAGCCATAGCAAAGGGATCCTTTATCGTACTCTGGTACCTGTATGACTGCATTGCAAAACTCCAGGGAGTTCATGAACTGGACCAGAGAAGGAAGTAGAAGCCAGTCATCTTTCAGAAGGCAGTGCCATTCCTCGCCCTTCTCTTCTAGCTTTGTGGGCAGGGAAGAGTAGAGACCACTGAGCCCAGTTGCAAGTACCTGCATTCAGAAATAAAAACAAAATAAATGCTTTCCTAAAGTTCTCAACCTGCAATTAACAGCTCACAGGTGATGCCAAGGCAGCTGGCAAGACTATATCTTTAAGTAGCAAGATATTAGAGAGCCCATCAGCCAGCTAAAAATAATGCAAACAAGTGGAGAGAGTAGGGAAGGACAATTCCAGCAGAAGGAACAGCAGTACCAGAACTATCTGGCTAATACACACATGGTTGATATGGGTTGCTCATCTCTCATGTGCCAGGCATTATGCTGGGCTATGTGTAGGGAGAGTACACACAAAGATGAATAAAATATGATTCCGGCATCAAGAAGTTCCAGAGAGAAACAAATTCACAAACAAAATGCTATAGTACAACTAGTGCAAATACAGAGAAGGCACATATCCCAGAATAGAGGAGAAAGCCCTGTTTTAAGGTGGTCCAGGACAGAAAGTCACATCCATAGAAACCATGAGCTTTATGAGAAAGACTCCATGCAATTTCTTGCATGTTTAAGGTCACAACTGACAGCTGCATGTTTGCAGTTTAGAAAGCACTTCCATGTATATTTTCTCATCTGATCTTCAGAAACAATAGCAAGGAGAAAGAATTGGGGGGCAGCAATCAATTAGATGTGATGACAAGTTCAAGCAGAGATAAAGTGAGTCTACACGGAGGCATCAGCACTAGGAAAAGAGAGAAGGAAATAAAATTTGAGTATCACATGGAAGGTGGATATGAGGGTGATCTAACCATGCCATGTATAAGTCTGACAATCCAAAACTCTTAGAGGTGTCTTCCTCTCTTAGTGCTCTGTTCCTAAATTTAAATTGATAGCATTTGGGCTTGGTAAGTGGGGTAAGAACTCAAAACTGTCAACTTACCCAACTTTGTCACTAAGAAAATGGTGATGCCTTTAACAGAGACAGAAATGTAGGAAGATAACACACTTCATGCTGAATGCTTGTTGATTTTACCTCGTAAAATGTGAAACCAGAGAAACAATGAATTTCATAGTACTGGAGGCTTCCCAACTGGGAAGTGATACTGATTAAGCAGCAACTTGGAGATCCTGACTTGCCAGATATGTATAGGCTAGCCAGGGATGGCACAGAATGGATGCAAAGAAGTCAGCTACAGGGCCAGGGGCAGTGGCCCACACCTGTAATCCCAGTACTTGGGAAGGCTGAGGTGGGTGGATCACTTGAGGCCAGGAGTTTGAGACCAGTCCGGCCAACATGGCGAAACCCAGTCATTACTAAAAATACAAAAATTAGCTGGGTGTGGTGGCACAAGCCTGTAATCCCAGCTACTCAGGAGGCTGAGGCAAGAGAGAATCGCTTGAGCCTGGGAGGCCGAGGTTGCAGTGAGCCAAGATGACTACTGCACTCCAGCCTGGGAGAGAGAGTTGGAGTACCTAGAAAGAAAGAAAGAAAAAAAGGTCAGCTACAAAAGGCTTTGCTCTAGCACAAACCCTGAGGTGCCAATGGCCTCGAATGAGATGGAAACATTCAAGAAAATATAATGAGGCAGGCCCAGAAAAGAAATAGTGACATACTCATTGATCTCACTGTCTAAACGAGATTAACGTGCAATTAAAACAGCGTTAGAAATGCTCAGAATACATAATAGAAAATAGATGGTGCTGTGGGTGTACAAAACACTCAGCTTAGATTTGGAGGGTTGGCAGCAGGAAACATTCTCAGAAGTGATGAATAAGTAGGGGTTAGCCAGAAAAAGAGTAGGGAGAAGGAAGAATATTCCAAGTGGAGAAAACAGCGTGTACAAAAGCTCAAAGGAGAAAGAAAAGATGGTATTCTCCAGGAACTAAGAGAAGCGCAGTATTATTAGAGTGCAGAATTACAGGTGGAAAGAGACTGGCAAGGTAAACGGGAATCAAATCCTGCAGGATTTTATAGGACACCATGAGAAGCATGTGGAGCATCCAAATGGAGAGCCCAGTATCAGATATGTGGGGCTGATGCTTAAGAGACAGCTCTGGGCTAGAGACTGAGGCATCAACACGCATGGGACCTCAAGCCATACAAACCAGAGAGAGAAGAAGGAAAGGGAGATTTAGATAGATGAGATATGCCAAAATAACCCACAGTGCCTGGCATCACAAACAGCACGTCAGGAGGAGGTGTGGGCCTAGGTACGTTAAACTTGGAAAAAAATTATCTGTAGACCTATTGTTGCCTCCCTTTTCCCCTTGTCCTGTTCCCACAGCACTCTCTGTATCCCTTTGTGTAGCAGTCATCTTTCTTTCATGTATTAGTGTATTGCCTATCTTCTCCATCTCTCCTGGTCTGACTTGTTCATTCCAGTCCACACTGGAGGTATGGATGATTTGTCCAGTCAGGTATGTCGAGTTTCAGATGCTAGGAGTCCTTCCTATGAATAACACACCCAACTCAACAAGAGTACAGGTCAGAGAGGTCTTAACATGGAGAGACCATATGAAGTCATAAGAAGGTCTGAGAGGGGTGGGGGAAATAATATAGAAGGTCCCAGTAGAGTATAAACGACAGGGAGACAAATAAATTAACCATTTCAGTACTAGAGAAATAAAAAATTATCTACATTTCTCTGTTCTATTTCCCGGCAACCTTTAATCACTCATTCATTTACTCACTCATTTAAAAAAAAAATGAACACTTACTTCAAGCCAGGTACTATGTTAAGTACAAGAAATACAACAGTAAACAAGACAGAACATTTATCTCTTTTTAAAAAATCAGGGCATCTGTGGTCCCAAAGGAGATGTCCCCTATTTAAAGTGAATATGCCCATACAAATCACTTTAATTCCAGTTTTGAATGTGACCCAAATGAGTTGCTTCTTATAAATTAGAAACCTCTGGCAAAAGAGCAGAGACCAAAAGTTCTCGAAGAGAAATCTAATCTTGATGCCACATTTTTAAAATCAATTACATTTGCTAACTCATGCTAAATTAACCACAGAACAAAGGCTTTAATTCTGCACACTCCTGATTTCTTAACCACTTTGAGGCTTTGAAGATGAATTCATAAAGACAGGCTTAATTTGTCTAAAAAGCTGGGAATAACTATTCAGTATATCAATATAATTACAGCAACATTAATTTTCAAATTATATACATCAGTGACAGTAATTAAAAATAACACATAGGTAATATTCAGTTTTTAAAATGAGTATTCTGAAAAGGCATGGTTGAGATGTGAACAGAAGGCTGCCCATCCAGAAGGATATTCCCTGTACAGGATACTCTCTATGCACAAGGACACTCCCAGAACAGAAGGACACTGCCTGTACAAAAGTGACAGCTGAACAGGAAGTCCTGCCATCTTCCTGCCACTAAGAAAACTGTCTCTGCTATCTCCTTCAGAATGGCAAAGAAACAGGGCAGACAATATTCTGCAGAGTAAAGAGTATTACACAGTCTTAGGAACAAGATTCTAAATCTTTATGGTATTTATATCCTCCCTACCTAGGCTGTGCTCAGAGTTCAGATTCATTCACCCAGACTGCACATATTTCTAAAACACAAACTGTGGGCCAGACATATGCATGATTGGTCCTGGGGAAAGAGTAATGAACAAGTCAGACCAGCAGAGATGGAGAAGATGGCTGATAAACTAATAAATGCAAGAAAGAGAATTACTACCAAAAGAGATACGCAGTGCTGTGGGAACAGGACAAGGAAAAGGAAAGGCAACAGCAGGTCTGCAGGTAACTTTTCTAGGTTAAGAGATGAATAGCACATTCTATTTACTGTTAAATTTCATTTTTAACTTAGAATTAAATTATTAAAAGTTTAAATATAGATGTATTCAACAGTTAATTAAATATAAAATTCCCATCCACTATTTTAGCCATTTATTGATCTTAGGATTCCCATCCAGAAAACAAAACAAAAAAAAATTGGAAAATATTCCATTTATTCCCAACACATTAAGTATTAACCCAGTATTTTTCACCTATTTTCTCTTAAGAATCTCTTTAAAAGAAACTAATCACCATATAAAACCATAAGGATAACAAGAGACAAAAAAGCAAACAACTTCCCTGGCAGCAGTATAGCGTAGCAGTTGTTGAGACCAAGGATTTTAGTATCAGACAAAAGTGGTTTTGAACCAGACTCTGCCATTGACAGGCAGTTATTAAAGTTCTCTAAATTTCCATTTCTTCACTGAGTTGTTGCCAGGATTAAAGAAAATAATGCATGTACCAAGATTAGCATAACGTTTTACACAATAGAAATGTTTCCAATGAAGAAAGATGACATACAAAAAAAAAAGAAAGAAAGATGACATGCACAGCGCAGGGAACAAGTAATGTTTAACTTTAAACATCTAATGATATCTGGTTAATTTTAGCAAACAAAGATTTTTGGCAGATGGCTTTAGTCTGAAGCTCGCAGCATAACACCTGGTAGGGACTATTTGATACAACTTGCCAAAATAAGAAGCCTCATAAATTTTGGATTTGGGATAAATAACATTCTACCTGCGGATGTGACCTAAAGGTTGCTTGCTTTAATTTGCATTACTTGATTTATGTATACACTGTTTTCTACATATGCCAATATAACAGTGGCAGGGGATTAACCATCCATATTTGGTTTAAAAAAAAAAGAAGTGACAGGGTCATTTAGTCCTCATCCTTTTGTTGGCACCAAATTGTTCCCTAGAGTATCTTCATTCTCCTTCTTCTCCTGGGAAAGCACATCTTGAGCTAAGAGGCAGCAGAACCAGAGCTCTTCCTATCAATTATAAAGGTTTCCAAAAGTGGTCCAGTTTCCTGAAAGAGTCATTACTCTTGCAACAGCCTGATGCTAACACACTTTGACAATCATACTAATTAAAGAAACCTTTTTGTCAATTGTGGTCCTTAGCTGGATGGTTAATAGAGTATGCTTTTATCTTCAACATAAAGAGCCCTTTTTTTTTTTTTAGTTACGTTGTCAGATGTAATTATAGAAAACTGGGTACAAATGAGATTATGGGATCTATCCTGAGGGGCAACTTAACACAACCAGCTCCTGTTCCATTCTAGCAAACAAGGTCAGCTGGAGATGTTGTTTTCCCTCCAATTTTAATGAACTCTACAATGTTTTAAAATACATTTTTATAAAAGCAACACTCAATAAAACCTGCTTATGACACAGTTAAATGTAAATCTAAACATTAAAAACAGTCCATTTTTGTTATATTTACATTTTTAAATTATGAAATGTCAAAAATATACAAAACATAATAGAAACCCATCACCAAGACTTAACAGATTTTAACATTCTGCCAAAATTTATTCAGAACACTCTGATTCTTTTCAGACAATAAAAATTACAAATACACCCTACTCCAATCTCATTACCATCCCTTCTCCTTCCTTCACCCCCAAGAAACCAGTCTTGAACTTAGCATATATTATTATTATTGTGGTTATTTTTGTATTTTTACTGTATACATATGTATCCAAAAAACAGAATCTACTAAGATTCTGTGTTTCAAATTTTTATGTAAACTTGGGCCGGGCATGGTGGCTCAAGCATGTAATCCCAGCATTTTGGAAGGCTAGGAAGGCAGATCACTTGAGGTCAGGAGCTCGAGACCAGCCTGGCCAACATGGTGAAACTCCGTCTTTACTAAAAATACAAAAAATTAGCCAGGTGTGGTGGCATATGCCTGTAGTGCCAGCTACTTGGGAGGCTGATATATGAGAATCACTTGAACCCGGGAAGCGGAGGTTGCAATGAGCTGAGATCGCGCCACTGCACTCCAGCCTGAGTGACAGAGCAAGACTCTGTCTAAATAAATAAATAACATGTTTTTTGATTTACTGGTGTTCACACATGTAGTTACATGATAATATATATTATTCGTACACTTTGAATGCTGAAAAGTATTCCACTGATATATTAATAAACCAGTTTATCTTTCACTTCATGTACTTCTATTTTTCTGTTTTTCAAATCACTGTTTTATTGAACATCTTTGTATATGTATCCTTGTAAATAAGTGCCAGATTTCTCCAGGCCAGATATCTAGAAGGGAAGCTGCAGGATCACACGGTATGCAAATACTCAGTTTTACCAAACATTGCCATACTGCTTTCCTGAGTTATTATGCCAATTTATATTCTCAAAGTTCTTGGTTTTTTTTCACACTCTTGATAACACTTGGTGTTATCAGGTGTCTAACAGTTACCACTTAATACTTACCACTCTAATAAGTATTAATTGGCATCTCACTGCATCACCAACAGTGGGACAACTTACCACATGCCCCTTGCTGTAATGCAGTAAGTATATGGCATGGCCTGTAAAGTAACCTTGCCAAAAATATTTAACCTAAATTTAACTGGGAATGTAGACCTAAGTCCAATTTGCAGGAAATGCAGGGTTAGGGACAAGTCAAACTACACAAGAAACAAACAAACGCAGAATGTGGTGGTGTTTTATAAGACAATGGCTTGGTCTCTTAAAAAGTCAATGTCAGGGGGAAGAAAAGTGGCAGGCTGTTATTATATTAACAGAGACTAAAGAGACCTGATAGCTAGATGTATATCTTTTACTGGACTCCACAAAGGGAGAGAAAAAAAGCTATGAAAGTAATTTGGGGCATAATGGGAGAACTGGATACTAGATCGTATTAAGGAATTCTTGTATAATGTTCTCAGGTACAATAATAGTACTATGGTTATGTGGGAGAATGTTCTCATTCATAGGAAATACAGACTAAAGTATCTAATGTCTGTAACTTAATTTCAAATGGTACAATAAAAAACAAATAAAAAGCATAAAATACCAAAGAATGGCAAAATATTAACAACTTCAAATCTAGGTGGTGTGAATATAGTGTTCATCTTGGTGTTTTAAATTTTATGTATTTTACTTTTTCTCATGATAAAAAGTTTTTAAAACATAAATTGCACCAACTTTGTAGATTAATCTGCAGGAATGTCTCCTCTACACAATATCTTCAAGCTGTAGAGCTTTCTATTTATTTAGATCTTTTATGCCATTTACAATTTTCTCCATAAAGGCCTTTCATGTATTTGTTAGATTTATTTCAACATACCATATGATTATGTTGCTTTTGTAAATGGTATTTTCTAAATGCCTTTTGCATATTGATTACGTGAACCACCTGAATATTTTATTTGTTACAATATCTGCTCTCCTTTAACGGCAGAATTACACAATTGAATTAAACAATTCAAATAAGCTAAAACCCAAACCTCATATGGCTCCCTCTCAAAACTGCCGTTTTTAAGAGGTTTTCTTTAAAGCAGTTTAAGGTTCACAACAAAACTGAAAGGTACAGAGATATCCTATATACCTCCTGCCCCAACACATGCACAGCCTCCCCATTTATCAACATCCCCTACCAGAGTGCTACATTTGTTACAATTGAACTTACAGTGACACATTATAGTCACCCCAAAAATCATAGTTTACATGAGTGCTCACTCGGTGTTATTTTATTCTATGGGGTTGAACAAATGTGTATTGACATGTACCCACCATTCTAGTATCATACAAAGTAATTTCACTGCCATACAAATCCTCGGTGCTTTGCTTTTTCGCCCCTCACCCTATCCCAATGCTCAGGGAGAAAAAAATGATCTTTTTACTGCCCCCATAGTTTTGCCTTTTCCAGAATGTCATATAGTTGGAATCATACAGTAGGCAGCCTTTTCAAATTGGTTTCTTTCACTCAGTAGTAAGCATTTAAGGTTCCTCCATGTCTATTCACTGCTTGATGGCTCATTTCTTTTTAGCTGAAAGATATTCCAATATCTGCATATACGCCCACTTTATCTATTCACCTACTACAAGACATCTTGGTTGCTTCCAAGTTTTGGTAGTTAGGAATAAAGCCTCTATAAGTATCCGTGTGCAGGTTTTTGGGTGGGCATAAGTTTTCAACTCCTTTAGGTAAATATCAAGGAGCGCAATTGCTGGATCATGTGGTAAGAGTATGTTTAGTTTTGTAAGAAACTGCCAAACTGTCTTCCAAAGTGGCTGTACCATTTTGCATTCCCATCAGCAAGAATGAGAGTTCCTATTCCTCCACATCCTTGCCAGCATTCGGTGTTGTCAGTGTGGCCCCTGCACACTGTTGAACTCCTACCCCACCACCCCATGTTCCTATGACAACAAAACACACTAAAACTTAATTTCAAATAGTACAACAAAACTAGCCATCATTTTCTTGCTGAGAAACGAATTAATTTGTGAAACCAGCAGAGGGGGGCTTATCACATGTCATGATTCTTCAAAGAAAAATCAATCTGAAAAGCTAAGAATTAGAAAGTATAGGTTTTACCAATCTCTCAGGATATACTCCTAGAAAAACTAAAATCATTCTTAATGCAGTAAAAATTAACCAAAAATGGTAACACATCTAGCTTCCTCTGTTGGCTTATGATGAGCTGACACTGTTCAGCCAAATAGCACCTCAACTTAGATTCCTCTGCTCCCTCCAAAAGATTTCCTCTAAATATCTTTCCATAGGAAGTGCCAAGTACAACTTGCTGGGAGGAAAGAGGGAATAAGAAAGTATTCATCATTAGCAACAGAAGAGAAAAAAGGGAGTGAGTGGAAAATATGCCAACGAGAGAGACTTACTGGACAAAAGTAGGTGTTCTCCACGATGTGATGGGCCACCATGCTGTTCTCAGCAGAGAGAGACATGATGAATAGCAATGCATCCCGAGCTTGCTGGCCTACTGCCCCTTCTCGGTGAATGAAGGGAATCAGAAGGGAGAAGATGAGGAAGTTGGCAGCACCTTGGTCTTCACTAGTGTGGAAGAAGAGTTCTAGAATGGATGGATCTTTGGCAAGAATGGAACAGAGCTGACTGAGTAGGACAACCAGCTTCTCCTCCACAGTGGGGGTGGTTGTTCCTGAACAAGAACTCAGCAACAGCATCAGAGGCTTCAGAATGGGTTTGTGGTGGAGCAGAGGCTGATGCGACTGAGTGACCAACATCTCATACATCTTTAGCTGCTCAATTTTAGTTTCATCAGTAAATTCCCTTCTCAAGCTCCAAAGGAAAAGTTTCTCCATGATGTTCTCAGAGACCACAAACTCCAGAATCGGCCCCATTGCAGCATCCTTGGCTTGCTCTTCAATCAACAAGAAGAGCATGTGTTCTACATAATTCTGCACAGCACTGGCCTCATCTGGAGGGATGGACCCATATTTTGCCTGGGTGTTCTTCAAGGGGTCATGCTTCTCCAAGATTTTCACAACCTGTAACCAAATCAAACATTTGTCATCCATCTGACGTTTATCATAATTATAAAAACACATCACCCTGAATTTGCCAAATCTTCACCAAAAATGCAGGAGCCATTGCCCACAACAAGAGATGTGTGAGCACTGTATGTGCGTGTCTCCCTCTCAAATACGAAAATGAAGGAGTTAAACTATCGAAAGATGTCTGAAGATGTTTACTTATACATTAATAAATTTCAACAATCTAAATATTGAAGAAAGTAGTAGGGCTATATAAATTAAGCTACATGCATTCTTTGGATAATTTATTATGAACACAATTGAGAAAAATGAAAAATGGTAAGTGATATGTTAGATGAAAAAAGCAAGCTATTTGTAGATGTTAGATGCATAATAATCAACGATGTCAAAGACGTATGTGAAAAAATATGCAAAAAGAATCATTTTTATGTTCAAAGTGATGACAGATTCTTAAACTTTTTTCTAAATTGTTGATGTATAATATTGCTTTTTAATTTTAAAATGCATTAAATAAGGAAAAGGAAACTTTACTACCCATGTTCTCCTACACATAGAATTGCTTTGAAGATCTCAGCAGAGGAACACAGCTATCATATGCCCTTGACAGAACAATATCCTCCCTTCCCTACTTGGATGGATGCCCTCTTCAACCAAACATGCAGCAACAGAAAAGATAAAAGGAAACTGATGAACAAGAGACATATAACTAGTAGAATCAACCCTAACATATGGCATATACTAAAGCTAAAAAAATGAAGAGTTTGAATGCTGCATTCCTTTAAGCTGAAAAATTCTGAGACAACCAATTACAAAATAAATCCCTAAAGTTTGGAGTGATTAAAAAGTTTTGGAAACAGAGGTGATAATTACAAATGTTGTTAATGCCATTAAATTATACACTTAAAACATGAGGCTGGGTGCAGTGGCTCACACCTGTAATCCCAGCACTTTGAGAGGCCAAGGAAGGAGGATCACTTGAGCCTAGGACTTCAAGACCAGCCTGGACAAAATAGTAAGACCCTGTCTCTACAAAATAACTTTAGAAATTAGCTGGATATGGTGGTGCATGCCTCGAGATTCTGAGGTAGAAGGATCACTTGAGCCCCAGGAGGTTGAGGCTGCAGTGAGCCTTGATCGTTTCATCGCACTACAGCCTGGGCAACAGAGAAAGACCCTGTCTCAAACAAAACAAAAAACAACAAAAAACTGATAAAGATGGCCTATTTTGTTACATATACTTTACCACAAACAACTCAATTAACAATTAAAAAAAAATCCCTAAATAGGTCACCTCACAGCTCTGGTCAGCTTCTCTCCTTTCCCACTGCTAGCATTTGAACGTTTCTCACCTTTTTCTGCCCATAGATACTTACTTCCACTTTGCCACCTGGAAACTAAAACAATTTTCTATCTCAACTTCCATTTAACTTTATGACTTAGAATTTCTAGTATAATATTCATGTTCTGGTATAATACTCATTCCATTTATTCCCTTGAAAATATACACATACAATTTTTAAACAACCAAACATTGTATCAATGACTTTATCTTTGTCCCTTTTTGCCTTTCTGAATTCCATAGAATTGACGTGTCTTTTGCAGTACTCTCTGGGTCCAGTTCTGTGATGTGCTATTACATGTTGTGTGTAAGTACTCAGGTTATGGAATTTTTGCAAGTCATTGGGGAAGCTGGCAAAGGTACAATGCTATGTCAGCAAGCATGAGCAATGAAGGAAATTTATTTCTCAGGTAAAGGTCTAAGTCTCTCCCTTGTCAGAAACAGGAAAAAAAAAAAATCTTTATAGACCAGGCAAGTCCATCCTTACAGAAGAAAAGAATTTCCACAGAATCTATAATCTCTATTGACTTCCATTATAATGTTGATAATGCTGTGTTACAAAGGCAAAAAAATCACCTCAACACCCTTGAGTCGACATTTTAATAAGGAAGGACTTTGGCTAGCCTCTACCCTGGGAATACCTGGCCCACTGACTAGTGGCCACAGGACAGCCACCAGACATCCTCTTCTCCTTTGCTGTATGCCTGACTCCAAAGTGTACCCATTATCCTGCAACCTCCACCACGCCCTCTAAGATTCCTTGCATCTGGTGACCTTCCAGTCCGCAGAAACACTAGGACCTGGTTCTCCCCTATCCCTTTGCTCAGGGCCTTACCAACATGTCAATAGAATGCAATCACAATACCACACTGGTCCAAAGGGACTCTCTACCTCCATACCACATATTCTCCATTCCCAAAAGTCCCTAACTTCAAGCATCCACATTCTGAAGAACAAAATACATGCCTTATCAGTTCTATAATTTCAAAGTCCATATATTGAGTTTGCTTATGAGAGCTATCTTTACAGCTAGGCCTCAGGGTAAAAATGTAATTACACTTTTCATGTGTGCCCAGACTGTCTAAACTATCTAAAACTAGGGCTATGCTTTATACATTGATAGTGGAGTGGCAAATTAGCTCAATCTTTCTGGAGAACAATCTGGCAATACGTAATATAAGCTATAAAACTGTTCCTGCCCTTTGACTTGTTAATCTGACTTTGGGGAAAATGCCCCAAGGAAACAACCCAAAAATAATTTGTTAAAAAATGCTCAATTTTCGAATAATGAAAAAAAATATTATTGACTCAAATGGTCAAGAATAAAAGAGTTACAATCAAAATGTGTTACATCACCATACAATAGAGCCATCAAAAATAAACACTAAGTAAATTCATTTTATATCATTAAAATGTAAGTTAAAAAGCAAATACACTGCCAAGTACATATATGATTAAAAGTGAGTCTAAAGAGATATAAATGAGATTTTAAGGTTAATGAGTTCTTCTTTCCTGTAAGTTTATCTAACTTTATAACATAAATAGAAACAAAGGTAGACAAAGTAATCATGTACTAATGTCCAAAAAAGACTGAACCATTGAGTTAAAAACAATTAACAATTAGTAGTCTCTTAAGTCTCAGCAATTTCCAAGCAATATAAATTTATAAATATGCATATATATTTATATATACTATATATGCATACAAATATGTAAGATACAGCAAAAGACTTTATTTACATAACCATAAATTGTCCTTTTCTCATTAATTAACCTTTATTTATATTATTTATTCCAATTCATTCCTTTACAAACAGAGCTCCTTTTTTTTTGCTATGAAAAACCTTAAAAAGAGAGCTAAGACTTTTATACAGAATACAAACTGCTTAGCAGCTTTTAAACTGAAGCATATTTACCCTCTTTATAGTAGTTGCCCTATACTGCCTTCAGATGGAGCAGACACATTTAAGACCCAGCCCTAACCCACTGGTTTTACTGCCTGGAAGATGGGTGTGTTACAACCAAGGTATGTGAGTCACGGAACACACAGGGCTCAGCAAAGTGCTGATTATGCTTGCGTTGCTACACATCCTTAACCTCTCTCCTTAGGACCTTCCCAGGCTACCTCCTTTTCTTTTTCAGGCAGACACACCCATGACCTGCTTTTACAATGGGTGGCTCAACCTTGGGACTGGTTCCTACATTGGCACAGAATGCCTAAGGAGCTTCTTTTTTTTTTTTTTTTTTTAAATATGGAACGCTTCACGAATTTGCGTGTCATCCTTGTGCAGGGGCCATGCTAATCTTCTCTGTATCGTTCCAATTTTAGTATATGTGCTGCTGAAGTGTGCATCTAAGAAGCTTCTTGACTGGAGCGCAATTTGCACTGAAATGCCAAAAAACTTCTATCCCAATGTCCCAAGTTTGTTACTCAAATGGTGTCATAGTTCTTTCAGTTTCTATAAACTGATCTCTGATCTGACCTGGACTTTTCCTTATTTTTTCCTTTTGTGTCCTCTTTTCATATCACTCCCATCAAACTCCAATATTTCTATATCCCTGATTTCTGTTGCTGCCAGTTCCACCCACTTACCAACTCTTACTTTCCAGTGCTATGGATGCCACAATTTCATGCTGCTCACAGTGGCTCCCCCTGGCCTGGTTTATTCCTGATTACCAGCTGTCTTACACTCTTAACCTTGCCTCATTTCCCAGACCTGGCTTCTTCTCAGCCATCTAGACTCAGTCTCAGAGATTCAGTTCAGGGAAAACACACACACACACACACACACACATACACACACACACAATTAAGGGGCCAGAGGGATCTCAGCAGGTGAAAGAATGAAAGCAAGCAAAATATACTTTACAAATATTTCCAAATTATAAAACAAATTTACTTTATTAGGCTGAAAATACGATTTTAAAAACAAATCAACACCTTAGAAAACCCACACTCATTAATTAAGTAAACCAGCTGAGATTAGAAATAGCAACTTAAATGTTTTGCTGATCATAGCTAGGCATTTGCTGATCTATGAACTTTAACAAACACACGTGTGTGTGTGTGTGTGTTTGAGTGCATCACTGGCTTGGATCACATATAGATCCTAAATGCAAAGTATCACAATTCCAAAAAGAAATACATAAAAATCAACAGAGTGAATAATGGTGCTAAAAATATTGAATTTATAGAGCTATATTTAACCTAATTTCAAAGCCATTTGACTTATAAGTGTGAGAATTACTGGGGCTAAATAAGATTAATAAATAGCGTATTTCTTTCATTAAATAGTATCAGATACTCCTATCCTAATCCCTAATGATGGCTCCTTTAAGCCAGTGATAACTGGCCCGAATTTCAAATAGGCACAAATTCTAAATAAGAAATACAAATGCTTTTAAAATGAAAGCTGTACATAAATAAAACAATTGTACCTCAGCTACAAATGATTACCCTTCGGGATACACACAAGTGTTTCTCTCTCAGGAGACTAGCTTTGATTCCACTTAATATTGTTCTATGTCTTACATATATGCATGTATCAGTAGGTGATTATTTATGCTACCAAAGTTAAAGCCTAGTTATTTTAAGAATGTCATTTGTATAAAACTCAGACTTCAAAATCCTTTGGAATGCTAAAATAAGGCGGCACTGTGGAAAAAACCAAGTTATTATGCAATATTTTCCATCACACTGAAAGGCAAGATTTAGCTGTCTTAAGCCAAATTACACTTAATACATCAAATAACTACACAAAAGTTAAGTTTCCATACAGTCCTTGTTCATTACTTAACAGCTATGTCTTTCAATATGGAGTATTCCTTGTGCATCTATTTCCACAGGGAGACCTCTACCAAGTCACTTCTTTTTATATTAAGGTAACAGCTTTTTAATTCACTTAACACCAGTTAAGTTATAATTCATTTAACATCAGTTATTTAATGTCAGCTCCAGTCCTGAGCTCCAGAGGCTTGCCTAAATCTTGGATAAAAACAGTTATGGAAAGGATTTAAGGAGAGTAATGATCTAAATAATAATATTTCAAAGAACACTAATTTCAACCACAGCAAAAATCAAACTTATCCCTAAGCATATAATAAGAAGAGCTGCTGATATGTCAACACGCTCAACCATTATTATTTATTTTATTTTTATTTTTTGAGATGCAGTCTCACTCTGTCACCCAGGTTGGAGTACAATGGCACAATCTCGGCTCACTGCAACCTCCCGCCTCCTGGGTTCAAGCAAGTCTCCTGCCTCAGCCTCTTAAGTAGCTGGGATTACAGGCATGTGCCACCATGCACAGCTAATTTCATTATTTTAGGAGAGACGGGGTTTCACCATGTTGGCCAGGCTGGTGACAAACTCCTGACTTCAAGTGATCTGCCCACCTAAGCCTCCCAAAGTGCTGGGATTACAGGCATGAGCCACCACGCCTGGCCATACTCAACCACTTTAGAGTCTGACAGAAGTGCAAGTTAATGCCTCGGCCCTCTAACTTAAGAAGCATTGCTTTTGTTCACTTTACCTTCTACTTTCAAGGTTAGGGCTAACTGTAAGGTTTGGAAGAGAGAACTTTTTGAAATGTTAACAAACACCAATTTACTAATTAATCAGAATTCTCTAATACTGCCGAACTTTTCATTTCTCAAAGGCTTTTCTTAATTTTCCTATCATTTAGTCTACTATAAGGCATAAAGCCAAAGAGTGGAGAGAGCAGAGCAAGAGAATGAGACCAAATACAGTAGACACGTCAAATCCATGCATGGATGCTCCAGACATTAGATTCGAGCTACCTGGAGCTCTACACAAAATACCATACCTCAAGTATATTATCTATTTTTCATTATTGTGGGAAGACATTTGACTTAATTAACCAATCTAGATGGTTCTGTCTTTTCCCATCCCTACCCCTCTCCGAAATGAAAAAGGTTACTAAACCCACTGACTTTTCCTCATCTATCACTATTACTCTATTTGAGCTCTGACATTTTCTTAGCCTAAAAAAATTTTTAAACAGCGTATTTTTAGAGGCTGAAGGTAGGAAGAAGTCACTCTGGGCTATTAATTAACTAGAAGCAAAGACAAAAACGTCCATTTCCAATTGATTTTTTTTTCTTTAGGTTCGGGGTACATGTGCAGATCATGCAGGATTGTTGCATAGGTACATACATGGCAATGTGGTTTGCTCCCTCCATTCCCCCGTCACCTATATCTGGCATTTCTCCCTATGTTATCCCTCCTCAACCTCCCCACCCCTCACTGTCCCTCCCCTAGCCCCCCCAACACACCCCAGTGTGTAATGCTCCCCTCCCTGTGTCCATGTGTTCTCATTGTTCAACATCCACCTATGAGAGAGAACATGCAGTGTTT
Organism: Cacajao melanocephalus; assembly: GCA_963573385.1. Classification (NCBI taxonomy): domain Eukaryota; kingdom Metazoa; phylum Chordata; class Mammalia; order Primates; family Pitheciidae; genus Cacajao; species Cacajao melanocephalus. The sequence continues at coordinate 23,401 of CAUYLG010033958.1, forward strand.
GATTTTCTGTTCTTGTGTCAGTTTGCTGAGAATGATGGTTTCCAGATTCATCCATGTCCCTACAAAGGACATAAACTCATTGGTTTTTATGGCTGCCGAGTATCCCATGGTGCCACAATTTCCTTGGCCAGTCTATCATAGATGGGCATTTGGGTTGGTTCCAAATCTTTGCTATTGTAAACAGTGCTACAGTGAACATATGTGGGCATGTGGCTTTATAATAGAATGATTATAATCCTTTAACTACATATCTAGTAATGGGATTGCTGGGTCAAATGGAATTTTTATTTCTAGGTCCTTGAGGAATCGCCACACTGTCTTCCACAAAGGCTGAACTAATTTACACTCCCACCAACAGTGTAAAAGTGTTCCTATTTCTCCACAGCCTCTCCAGCATTGGTTGTCTCTAGATTTTTTAATGATCGCCATTCTAACTGGCGTGAGATGGTATCTCAAGGTGCTTTTGATTTGCATTTCTCCAATGACCAGTGATGATGAGCATTTTTTCATATGTTTGTTAGCGTCATATATGTTCTTTTGAAAAGTGTCTGTTCATATCCTTCACCCACTTTTGAACGGGTTTGTTTGTTCTTTTCTTGTAAATCTGTTTTCGTTTTTTGTAGATTCTGAATATTAGCCCTTTGTCAGATGGGTAGATTGCAAAAATTTTTTCCCATTCTGTTGGTTGCCGGTTCACTCTAATGATTGTTTCTTTTGCTGTACAGAAGCTCTGGAGTTTAATTAGATCCCATTCGTCTATTTTGGCTTTTGTTGCCAATACTTTTGGTGTTTTAAGTCATGAAGTCCTTGCCTATGCCTATGTCCTGAATGGTTTTGCCTAGGTTTTCTTCTAGGGTTTTTATGGTGTTAGGTCTTATGTTTAAGTCTTTAATCCATCTGGATTAATTTTAGTGTAAGGCGTCAGGAAGGGATCCAGTTTCTGCTTTCTGCACATGGCTAGCCAGTTTTCCCAACACCATTTATTAAACAGGGAATCCTTTCCCCATTGCTTGTTTTTGTCAGGTTTGTCAAAGATCAGATGGTTGTAGATGTGTGATGTTGC
>CAUYLG010033959.1:0-104639 GCA_963573385.1 Cacajao melanocephalus
ACTGCCTCTGTAATGGCAGACGCCCCTCCCCCACAGAGCTGGACCATCCCAGGTTCACCTGCGCTTGCTGTAAATCTCGATCCAGAGCATTTCAGAGTGCTGTTTTTTTTGTGGGGGTGGGACCAACCGAGCCTGATCACCTGGCTCCGTGCCTCAGACCCCTTTTTTTTTTTCAGTTTAACGGGCAACTCTGTCTCCTAGGTGTTACAGTCGCCTGTTGAAAAGGTGCCTGGATCTGTGTGATTTACTGTTCAGCGACCCACTGCAACTGCTGAAAAAGCAATTCTTAGATTCTTGGCGCTTTTTTTGTCCGGGAATCTCCTGGCCTGGCTCTCTGTTTTAGTCCCCTTTTTTATCAGTTGAATGGGTGACTCTGTCTCCCAGGAGCTCCAAACGCCAGCTAAAACGGTGCCCGGACGCGTGTATTTTGTGCAGAGACTTGCTGAGCCGGAGCACCAGCCAAAACAGCCGTGCTGGTGACCCGTGGGGCTCCTCTGGGAATCTCCTGGTCTGTGGGCAATAAAAATCCGTCTGTAAATGTGGCGTCCACTCACCCTCCATGCTTTCGCTGGGAGCTGCAATCCAGAGCTGCTCCTAATCAGCCATCTTGGATCCGTCCGAATGGTTTGTTTTCTTAATATTTATAAGTTAGGAGATCTTTGACTAGGTTTTAATTGGTTTTGAGCAAATAAGTTGAAAATTTTTAGCTCCTTTGTGTATATTACAGGAAAACTCATACCTTGCTAAAGAAATGAAAGCAATTATTTTATTGCTTTAAACTTCTCAGAAATTTAAAAGAAAAAATGTTACTTTAAATATTTTTATCTTTTACAGAAAATAGCCTTGAATGATTCTACCTGGATGTAAAAATGCAGAAATAAAAGTGAAATCTATGTTTTTATAAATAATGGTTTATATATATGAGTTGTAAAAATGGATTCAGTGTCCCCTAATTTACCTTTCATTTTAAAAACAAGGTTAATTTCTTTTTAATTTTCACTTGGCAGTGACTCCTGAAGTTTGACTTTTGTTATCTTTAAGAGACCATGTTTGGGCATTAATGATTGTAAATAGGTACATTTAAAAGTTCTAATTTGTTTAGACATTAACACTTTCAGATATCAGACTTAAAACAGGTGCATGTTTTATTTTCCAATGTAATAATTACTTCTGTTTGCTAATAACATTGTCTATTCTTTTTAAAAGTGAAATTCTTGATACTTTTTTTCTTTAAGCAAGTCAAGTTATAACTTTCCATTTAATAATAGTTTGGTTAGTTGTACTACTAGCTTTTTTATTTTAAAAAACAAATGCATTTAGAACATAGCCAATAATCTGGAATTTAGAAAAATTATCTTTGGGAGACCAGCCTTGTTCATGCACCTGTGAAAGACAAATCCCATAGGTCCTTAAAAGCCTATTTATTCTAATTTTAGGTACCGGTTTTACCACATGTTTGTTTTGCTTTCCAGCTCCTAAAGTGGTTTGGAAGCAGCAAATTAGGAAGGGAATGGGTGAGTCATGGCTAGAGGCATCTGGAAGCAGCAGGAAGTAGCAGAGGAACCTCCATCACAGGTTGGAGGCAATTCCTCGTCAGGACTCAAGACTACATAGGTGTTTAAGAGGACTCATCTTTTATACAATTTCCCCCCTAGGCTTAATGGCCTGTGATCACTTTACATGCTGATGTGTAGTATGAAGTAGTAAACTAATTTGAACTCCCTTCTGACTCATTTAACTCTCTGTTAGTCTGGGTCTAATGCTAACCAAAGAAGCTGAACAGTTTAGTATTTGTTCATTTGGAGAGGAAAAGTGAAGTCCAGAAAACATTTCCTATCTCAGGGATATTTAAATGAGGTGGTAAGTATATAAATAATTAAAATCAGATGGGCTGAATGTCAGGTACCAGGTATTCATGAGCAGGTGTGGACCAGAGAGGGGGACTCTTTGTGCACAGTGGAGAGTGAGGATCATCTTATTAGAGGTGACTTGAACTGAGTCTCAAAGGATCAGTGGAATTAGCCAGGCTGAGGAGGTAGAGAACCATGCTCCAGGCAGAAGGACTAGCATGAGCAGTCACTGAGACAATTGAAGGATCAGGACTTATTTGAGAACCTCAAGTAGTTAAGGAGCTTGTGGAGGAGTGGGGCAGAGCAAGGGTCAACAAACTTGTTTTATAAAGGGTAAGTATTTTATTTAGGCTCTGCAAGCCATGTGGCTCATCACAAAGACTCTTTGCTGAGTAGGTAGTGCAAAAGCAGCTGGAGGAGATATGCAAATGAGTGGGCGTGGTGTTCCATGTCCCCTATTTATAAACACCATCTGGTGGGATTTGGCCTCCAGGCCCTAGTTTGTGGACTTCTGTTGTAGAGATTGTGTTGGCACCAAGGCCCTCTACTGCTTTGAGTAATTAAGTCATTGTTTTTGTTGATATCTTCATAGGATTGATCTGCAAGGCATGATGTAGATAGAATTATGTGTGTTTATATATCTCCCCTTGTCTTCAGGACATTTTTGTTCTGTGTTTTAATTATTGTGGTTTTACTGTGTATTTTGATATCTGATCTATGTTTCCTATTATGGAGAGTCTGAGTTTTCTTAGAGTTATATAAAGCAGTTGTCTACAGTGTATAATTACCTTCTTATCTTTTGTTATGTTTTCTTTTTGTAACTCAAATTTTGTGTCACACTCACAATGTTGGGGTGGAAGAGAAGTAGAAAAAAAAATTCAACTATCCCAGAGTCATAAAGGAAGCCTTTACCAACCAATGACATTTGAGCTGGCCCATTGGAATGAGTAGGATTTTGCCAGTCTGTGAAAAGAAAAAATGGCACTTGGGGTTCAGAAATTGCATAAGCAGAAATAAAACCATGTAAAAGGCAGTGTAGTACTCACTGAACAGCAGGTGAGTCTGAACATCAGTAAACATGAAGAGCCTCTAGGTCTGTCCTTTGTTTTAAAGTGTCTTCATTGACAGTCTCAGTAGTTTGGTTTTTTCTTGTAGGCTGTGGAAAGTTCTTGTTTTTTTCCAGTCTGTTTTCCCCATCACAGTCAAAATGATCCTTTTAGAACATAAATCGGATCATATCACCCTCTATTCAAAAACTTTCCTTCTCAAAATAAAATTCAAAATCCTTTCATCTCCTCACAGGGCCTCCAGAGTCTGGCTCCTCATCCCCTTTCTGGTCTCAGCTCCTCCCACGTTTCCTGCCACACCTGCCCTGGCCTCCCAGGGATTCCTCCAGTGCCCCCGGTTCTCATGGTTCCTGTGGCTCCTCTCTCTTGAGCACTCACCACCCTTACTTTATTCAGGTTTCAGGTCACATCTCCCTTTATCAGGCAGGCCTTCTATGAACACAGCATCTCAGTAGCACCTCCTCCCATGGCACTCTCCTGCCCTTTACCCTACCTTTTATTAGAAAAATCCCTTTTTTTAGGAAATTATATCTTATGTTGCTGGAGAAGTTAGACTGCAAAAAAGATGAGGACCATGAGAAGATAACTGGAGCCCAGGCGGAGGCATTCTGAGCAGCACATGACTCAGAACAAATTCCAAAGTGAAAAATATTTTAAAATAGGTAATATAAATTTTGTACTTCCTTTGCATTTTTATTTCCTTTTAGTTTTGCCTATTTGGAACAGCTCCGTGTCACATTCACATGAGAAAGTCTAGTTTTATGGAAGAAACATTGAATTTTTAAGGTTAAATTTTATGTCTTTTTAGCCCATATAGGAAGGGGGAAAAGGTTTTTCCCTTTTTATTAGCCTCCGTATAATTTTATGTGATTATCCATACAGAATATAATTTTCTCTTGTGAATTGAGGTTGTGGAGTAGGTACTTTAATTAAATTTACTTTGAGTTCATGCTTTTCCAAAACCAGGTATAAAGTCCCTGTAACTCTTACGACCCATTAAGAGTCTAAGACTCATAAGAGATATCCATTAATACCATCTCAGATTTGAAGGTCAGAGGAAAATACCAATGGAGTTATTACTATTTTATCATGAAGTCCTTTATGACAGCCAAAATACTAAAAAAAGTAGCAACTAGATTATGTATGATAAGGGTGTATTAACTATATAAACATCTGTTTGGTGAGGGGGTGGCTGGGGGGACTCAGGGGTTTGTATGAGCACAGGATAGTGTCACAGCAGGCCAGAGTGGTCTGAGAAAAGGCAACATTTGGGCGTGAAAACAGAACGCCTATGCAGGCATAGGGCTGCCAGTTTCCAGACTTGAGGGTAGGGCTTTTGCTGGGAACCACCTCTTCTACCCAGTATTTCTTTGCCTCCTGTCCATATCAGTAATAATAATATCTTCATAGAAATGAAGAAAACAACTTTTACAAAATCAATAGTTAGTGACAATCACTTAACCACTTATTTTTCATAGACATGCTACTTCCCCCAGTATGGAGGAGTAGGTACTAGCAAGAAGATGATATCAGCTTACAAAGAAAATACCAGTAGACTGACAGCCAACTCTCAATATCAACAGTGGCAGCTAGAAGACAATGGGATAATATTTTCAAAAATGCTGAGAGAAAATGTCCACATAAAGTTGTGTGGTTGCTCACTGTAATTCTGTGAAACACCTTCCAAAATATTGGCAAAAATGAGGATAGTTTTGAACAAAAACAGAGACTAAAAGGAAATTCTAAAGCATTTAGCTGAAAGGTTCTAATTGTTGCTTGATGAAGAAATAGAATGATCCCAAAATGATGATCTGAAATGTAAAATGGAATAATGAATAAGAATATTGTATTTCATAAAAGCATGCACACATTTTCGTCTTAAAATACTAATACTATTTGCTTTAAAGGATGTTTATACAATGATAGAGCTGAAATATTAGACTGTAATAACATTTAAACTTGGAGAGGACGTTGGCAGTTAGTTTCTAATGTCCTTATATTGTTTGTCTATGACTTTGTTAATTACACTTGTTTTTAAAAAAAAATCAAGAATAACTACTGAAAGAATAGAGGTTCAATGTATAACTTCCCAAACAAATTAAATGGGAATGAAATATATAAGACAGCAAGCAAACAAAAAAGTATTTCTAATTTTTTTAAAACTCAGAAATAAGAACAAATAAACCAGAAGGACAAATAAAAACATAAGATAAAAAAATAAGACAAGGAATAAGATAAAAATAAAGCCAAGTACCACTAATCATGATCCATGTAAAACAATGTGGAAGGCACAATTTTAGGCTGGCCCCCAAGAGTTCCTGTCCGCTTCAGCCTAGAGTACATGTTTTGCATAATCCCTGGAATTGTGAATTTGATGGATTTTACTCCTGTGATCAGGTTGTATCCTATGACACAATTATCTTAAGAAAGGGAGGTTGTCCCAGTGAACCTGATCTTATCACAGGAGTCTTTTAAGAGCAGAGAGTTTTCTCAGGCTGGTCCTAGGAAGGGAGGTCTGAGAGACTGCCACATTGCAAGGACCTGAGAGTAGTCAGTAAAAGCTGAAAGTAGTCCCAGCTAAAAGCTGAAAGCTGAAAGACATCTGGGACCTCAGTCCTACAGCCACAAGGAAATGAGTTCAGCCAATAATCCATGGTAGTGTGAAGGTGAATCTTTGCTAGTTGAACCTGCAGATGAGGACTCAGCCAGCTAAAACCTAATACTTTTTTTTTTCTATTTTAGCTGAGTATGGGACCCAGCTAAAACGTGCTAGATTCCTGACTCACAAAAACTGAGAATAATACATTGTCTTGTTTTCAGTATGTTTGCAGTAATTTGTCATGCAGCAATAGAAAACAAATGTAACAATCTAATTCCAAAAGCCAAAAGACAGAGACACTGAGTTTGGATTTAAAAGTATAGTTATATGTGGCTTATAAGAAACACACCTAAACATGAAAACAAAAAGGTTGAAAATAAAGGAATAATGACAGATTTGCCATGGAAATACACCCATTTTATTTCAGATTATTCAGATTTTAGCACAGAAAATAACTGGGTGAAGATAGTTTTACTACATAGTTTATCAGGACAGTATAACAATACTAAAGCTGTAAGCAATTTTAAAAATAGCATGAAAATATATAAAGCACAATTGACCAAACCCTTAAAAAATCATCTCCAGAGGTAGATTTTAATACATCTTTATCAATTATTTTTGTTAAGCAGAAAAAGCTAGTAAAGGTTAACAATTTATACAACACAATAGGGTAAATGAAATAAATATATATAGATTCCTGCATCTAATAGTTTAGAAAATAGGCATTCTTGGCTGGGTGAGGTGGCTCATGCCTGTAATCCCAGGACTTTGGGAGGCTGAGGTGGGCAGGTAACAAGGTCAAGAGATTGTGATCATCCTGGCCAACATGGTGAAACCCTGTCTCTACTAAAAATACAAAAAAATTAGCTGGGCATGGTGGTGTGCACCTGTAGTCCCAGCTACTTGGGAGGCTGAGGCAGGAGCATCGCTTGAACCCAGAAGGGGGAGGTTGCAGTGAGCCATGATTGCGCCACTGCACTCCACCCTGGGCGACAGTGAGACTCCGTTTCAAAATAAAAATAAAAATATATATATAAAGAAAATAGGCATTCTTTCAAAGACATGTAGTAATTGCAAAAATGTATCACACCATATGCAACAAAGCAAGCTTCATCAAATTTCTGAAAATTTCTATCCCAAAAACTATGTTTTCTAACCACTATACTTAATTAGAAGACAGTAACATTAAAAAAATACTTTCTTTGACATTTTTATAAGTTACCCATGAGTCAGTCAAAAAATCATGGTGGAAATGTTCAAAAATATTAGAACTGTATCATAATGAAAATAAATGTGTAGGAAGCTGTCGAATTGGTCTTTGTAAACTTAAGAGAGAATAAATGTATATGTTAGAAAAGAAGAATAGCTAACCATGGGAGTTCATGTTGTTATGCTTCCTAACTTACTTATGTCAATTTCAAATATTACAAAAGTAAATATGTTCAAGTTCTTTTTGGTTTTTAATATTGATTGGCCAGTGATCTTCCTAATTTGGCAATAACTACTGCGTTCTCTTCACTTAAGTATTCTGTTGTACATGATATATGAAAACCTAAGATGACCAGTGTTGAAACATAATTGTAAACATACTCAAATTGTCCTTGATTATATTTTCATATTTCATAACTGAGGTACCTATTTAAAATATGGTAGTTAGCAGTGACTCTGGATATTTGCAACTTTGTAAGGGCAAAGAGCTATAATTCTTAAGATTTCTCTTTGGTGAATAGTTAAGCCAAAACACAAATTCGTGAGATTTACTTAAAACCTATCAGTGAAAATTTCAGTATTGAGGAAAGTGTTTGTATTGAAGAAAATATTATTTTCAAAGTGACGAACACATGGCCCATGTTTCTTACTTTCAGTCACTTGAACTGGGAGTAGTTAATGGTTTCACTCAAGGTAAGCCATTTACCAAGGCAGAGGGTGGTATAATAGGGCGTGCTTGTGTGATCCTCAAGCTTGTATGACTATTTACCACATGTTGGTGTTGAGTGCTCTTTGCCAAAGAAAACAGAAGTCGATTATTGGATTGATTCTAATTTAGAATAGACTGAGATCACTGCAGTGACATTTTCCTGAATAACTGGGTTTATCAAGACTGAATTTCTTGTAAAAAGGGCATCATGTGATGTATTTTACATGGGTCTATGGCTGCTAGTAAGATTCACTAATTGATTTATAATCTTTTTTAATTTATGGTAGTGCATAATTGCTTAAACGTATTGAACAGCCATGAAATGTTTCACAGGGGAAGTGTCCCAACTCCTTCCCCACCTTAGCCCAGCTTTCTCTTCCGATAATGCGAATGATTTACCTATATAGAACTGTCTTTTTTCTCCATAAAAAGCAATATATCTATCTAGTGTCCATAAAATAGTTCCAAGGTCAAATATTCAGACACTCCATAAATACCTTATCTGAAATCATCACAGTATGAGCAAAGCTCTGTAATAAAAATTCAGAACTGCTGCTTCCTTAATAAGTAGTCCACAGCTCCGAAGGCTGCGCTTGACCTCATCAGAATTCTCTCCCGTGAACAGTCATCCCCGACCTTGCCTTTTCCACTGCCATTACAGCTTTTGGTTCCTTACTTGCTTTTTCTAAGCAAGTTCACTTGTATTCATTTGCATTTTTAATGAATTATTTGCTTCAATGCATTTTTTTGAGTAGTTCCATATGTTTACTATTTAAATTATAAATTCTGAGTGCCTTCTTAATTTAAACACTATTGCAGGGCTTTTGAATACATCATCAACATGAATTATTTTTAGATATTTTTAAAACATATTAATACATATTACAGATATTTTGTAGCTTGACACTTTCTTTTCCCTAAGAATAGTTTATTATCTTTTCATAGCATGACTTTTTACCTGGAACAGAAGTTAAACATGTGTTGTTACTTTTTAAATAAAATCGTTTGCTAAAAAGTTCTGTCTGAGCAAAGGTGTATATATTTTTCAGAAAAAAATCCACAAAAGCAAATATGCACCCAGAGAAAGAATAATAAAATTTGTTTTAATAACTCATTTCTGAATGCTTTGATTATAAAATGAAGTTTTGGTCATTTAGAGCCTTACTATTTAAGTTGCTTTTAAGCTGTGGTTTCTAAACAGTAAAGACACAACAACCACACCAAAACTAAACAAAAAATTGATGAACTGGATTTTGAGAATTACTGTCTCTTTAAAATCAGTCTAGTGATGACATGATTGAAATCTCAAGCCATATTTAAGAAAGCTTTGGTTCTTTTCAGTTGTCTGGCAGATGATTCTCATGGTTCATTTCATGTTTATGCTTATTCACCCTTTCGTTTATTAAAAATAAAGGTTGAGTTTACTCTAAGTGATTTCTCTGAATACTTATTGAGGTCCTCATTTAACGGGAGCAGAGATGAGAGCAAAACTGGTCAAGTAGATCATCGATTTTGTTGTTTTAACAGGTCATGATCAAATGGCTCAGGCTAACAAAGCTAGTCATTTACATCAGTTGTTGAATCTGTTAGAATATTCTATGGTAAAACTATGTGATTAGTTTTTCATCTTTGATTTTAATGTGAATCAGCTTACATTTATTCTTATACTCTCTCTCTTTCTCTCTCCTGACATAATAAAGATTCTGTCCACAAAAATAGTATCTAGTCTTTTCAGGCAAGTGGACAAATAAAAAATATAGAATTATTTTCTTTTTCATTTGGCAAAATTTATTGAATGTCATTCAAAACTACAAAGAGTTCACTGTCTTATAAGAAGAGAGATATACACAGGCAGATAACTTTAATACAGCATGAGAAGTGGAAAAATTTGGATGGACATAATGCATTATGGGATTCTGGAGGAAAGCTCCTAACCAGCCTAGAGTGAGTATCAGGACGCGTCATGGAAGACAGAGAGTATCTGAACAGCATCCTAAAGATGCGTTAGGAATTAGGAAATAGTTGGATGTGAAGGAAAAGTGGTTGGGAGAAAATTGTGTTCGGAGAGAGCAGAATGTGTGAAGAGCCCCGAAGTGTCAGGAATGTGGGGAAACTATGTCCACCATGGAGGCACGTGGAGTGGGACAGGACTCCATTTGTACTGTGTTCAGGAACTGAGAGTGTGCATGCCTGGTGATGACTTATCCTGCATTTTCTCCCTGCTCAGTTTACATTTATTTTTCTCTTTCATATTCTCTTTTCCAGTCTCAACAATTATGTCAGTTAGTGTACGGTACAGGAAACACGAACCACTCTAGGTATTTCAGGAGAACAGGAATTTGGTATAGAGAATGCTCGCTTATTCATGGAAGAGAAGGAGGAATGGAAGTCAGGTCGGCCTCCTGACCATTGATTTCAGGACACATCACCATAGCTGTGAAGCAGAGACAGAGAAGCTGCTGCTGTGGTCATCACTACAGCTGACACAACTGCCTCCCTCACAGATTAGTAACTCGACGCTGCAACACTGAATGTTGTTGCCAGCAACCACACCAGCGAGAAGATGACCTCCCTCTCATTTCTGCCTTCTGACCCTTGCCCGGGGGCATCTCCCTGACAGAATCTAGAACCTTCATGTTAGGGAGCTCAATGCTTCAGGGAGATACTGCAAAGCAGTGGCAATGTATGACAAGCAACAACTAATTAGTCCTATCTCATGCTTTGTACTTATTTATATGTTGCATATGTAAAAATGTTAAATTTGATTTTTTTCCCCTATTGATCCCAGTTTCCCAAAAGAAACTCTCTGGTGACCAGAAAAAAAGTCAAGGAAGTCAACAAGGGAGTAAAAAGAAATCTGGAGAGTAGAAGGCCCCTGGTTGGGCCAGAGAGGAAAGAATTATATTTGAAGGACAAAAGAGATGACAAGGCTTAGAGGGAAATCTTTATTGTAGCTCATTTGAGTTTGTTCTCAATGATTATCACTCCACCGCAGTTTCCACTTTAACCTTCTGTTTTTCTTGACTTCAGCGTCACCAGATCTCTGAAGGCAAATGTTCTAGCATTACGGGTATCATAAAGCTCAATGACTGCCTGGGTGTGGGGACACAAGTATCGCTTCAAGAATGTATTTAAAGCAACCATCTAAACACACACACAAACACATGCACACACATAACTCCCTCTGGCAGTTACCTTTAAGTAGTTTTAAGATGATCTTATCTGTATGTCAGAATAAATACCAAGCGATGGACTTCAAAGAAGTAAATGTTTGGAAAGTGCCAAATGTAGAAACCAGCCAAAGTTGTGTTGGCATGTATTTTTAAATGTTACTGTAAAAATCAATTAGATATTGTGTAAATTGCTCAAATCACATAAGTAAAATGTTATTGCAGCATAGTGTTTGGGCATCTGGTAAATCTTTAAGTTGCTGACAGGTTTTGTTTTGTTTTGTTTGCCAAATGAGAAATGAAGCAATGAGGGAAAACCAGTGCTGTGCTCCGATTATGTTCTGAGTAAGAAGGAAGAACTGCTTGGTGACGTCACAGTGATGGCAATCTGGGGGAAATGGGAATTTATATTGACGTTTGTTAAAAGTAAGAAAAGGAATGTTAGATACAGAATGAAGAGGTGAACCTTAGGGAAGCTGACTTCTTACAATGCCTTAAACAGCAGAAAATTTCTTTCAACATAAATGAGAGATTCAAAGACTGTTCTAACTGGGCAATTGTACATCGTATAACCAAGCTAGAGATGAAAATCATGTCCAGAAGGAATCAGTGTGGCTCTCTACTAGGAGACTTCTGATCTTGAACTACAAGGACAAGTTAGCCAGGGCCAGAGAACTGTCCAATACTTGTTTTGTCAAAGGAGACAGCAATCTCCTAATAGTTAGAAAGGGAGACCAGTTTTCTATAGAGGAAATTAATGCCTTCAATAGAAGAGAAATTGATCAGCAACAATCTAATTTGTCACTCTCTCATTGAGTCCATTTCTTCATTTAACAATTATTAATGAGTAGTTAAAAGTCGCCAGGAACTATGTTACATGCTGAATATATTACATATATATGGACATGGATATAATTTATCTATGTAATTGCAGAATAGTTATAGAAAATCTAGAAGAAATCAGAGAAATCAGAGGACTGGGCAGATGTGTCTACTATTTTCAAAATGTAAAAATAAATCCAAAAAATGATATATTCTTATACTTCTTGGAATTTACAATGTTGTTATACTTGTTGGAATTAAATTCAATAGTTTTAGATAGGTAGGAGAAGAGTACTAACATTTATATAAACTTACATGTGTTTCTTAAGAAGAAATCACAACAAATGTATTTTGTAGCTTGTGAACATTGAAAAAAATTACATCAATATAATTTGGCATGAGTTTAACAAGATATTTCTCTTTTTCTTATAGTTATTTGTGATGAACACAAGAGAAAACTTACTCTGAATAATGGTGCATCTAGATAACAACTTTATTCTTCACACAGTACATACATAATGTTGTTTACCTGCAGAAAGATCTAAATTGAGGACTTTTTTCATTTTTGTTTTTAAGTTTTAGTATAACACATGGAGAAATGTACAAATTATAAGTACAGTTTGCAAATTTTTCACAAAGTAAACACAGATATATGTAACTAACACTCAGATAAAGAAATAATAATTTATATGTCCCATTGATATCTCATCTTAGTCACTACCCATTTTCAAGAGTAATGATTATCCTGACTTTAAAAAATATGGATTTGTTTTGCTGTTTGTAAATTTAGTCAGGTTTTGATAACAAGTATGCCACCTTCATAAAACCGTTCACTATGTGTTTCTTCTTTTTTTGTTCTGTGGAAGAGTTTGTATCAGATTTGAGTGACTTGTTTGATAAGTGTTTGAAACAATTCATGAAGCAAACTTATTAAACAATTCTGTTTTTTGAATTTAAAAATTTATTGGCATAAACCTGTTTATAATAATCTTATTATTTTTATAATTTCTGTAGGCATTGTATTAAAATCCCTTTTTTCAATTCTGATGTTGGTAATAATTGCCCTGCCTCTCTCTTTCCTCTTTACCCTCTCCCCTGTCTATCAGACTGTCTACGGGTTTATTAGTTTTATTACTTTATTCAAATGACAGTGTGGGAGTTTTACTGATATTCTTTATTTGTTTGCTATTAAATTAAGTATGTTAGCTTTATTATTTTTTTCCTCCTTTAGGATTAATTTGCTTTTCTTTTTCTAACTTCTTCAGATGAATATTTAGATCATTGATTATCGACTTTTTAAAATATATTCATTTAAAGTCATAAATTATCATCTAATCACACATTCAACTATATTCCACAGATTTTGTATATCATATTTTATTTTCATCTGATTCAAAATATTTTCTGGGTTTTATTATAAGTAATTTTTACACCTGTTGGTTGACTTCAAATATATATATGAAACTGTTGGAATGGTTCTGTTTCAGTAAAATGTCCTAATTTTTGGTTTCTAGTAATTATTTGACCTTGTCATCTTTTTTCCCTAGTATAACTATAATGGTACCAATCTTATTTTGCTTTGCATTGCAGTGTTTTTTCATTCGTTTACTTTCAACTTTTGTTTTCTTATATTTAAGAGTTACTACATTTAAGTTTTTCTTTAAAATCCCAGCTATAATTTTAAAACCATAAAAACTAAACTACTTAATTACAGAATGTAGTACTGTACATTATACCATCACACTGTGTACTTTTTATTCCCTTTTTTCTGTTATTTTAAATTTCCTTTCCCTACCTTCTCTGTAGTATGAATACTATTTTCAATGGTTTGTCCTGTAAATTGCATTGCCCCTCTGGCTTATTAATGCTTACCATAGTTTAATCCTTTTACTTATTTCTAGGCAATGCAGAGATCTTTGGATATTTTAACTCTATAAATTCCTCCCCTTTTTTGCCCCACATTTTAAACCCCAAAAATATAATTAGTGTTAAGGCAGTATATTATTAGCCTAGGATGTCCTCATTATTCGATTAGATTTATAGGCATATTTACCTTTTCCTTTCTCTCCGTGTTCTTTTTTTCTTTCTTGTATTTCCATATTTCTATATGGAGGATGATTTTTCTTGAGCCTGAAGAATTTTTTTAGTACTTCTTTTTATATGGTCTGTTAGCTATGAATGCTCTGTTTTTATTTAAAATGTTTGCATTTTGTCTTCATTCTTGATAGAAAAGTATCAAAGTTGTCAGTTGTTTTATTTTTTTATTTCGGAATGTAAAGCTGTCCTATTGTCTTCCGGCTCTGTCATTTTGTTGAAAAGTAACTCTTCAAATAGTTACTCCTTAGGAGCTCATCTTTTCACTGACTACTACTACTTTTGAGTAGTTTCTTTTGAATTTATATTGCTTGGAATTTATGGATTCTTGAATTTTACAGCATAGTGTCTTTCAGAAAATACCTGGCCAGTATTTTGTGTTGCTGTGCCCTGTTTTCCTACTTTTTCTCCCCACTTCTCTGGGCCTCCAGTTACACACCTATAATACCTTTCCCGTGTATCTTACGGGTTTTTGTTTTATTTTGTTTTGTTTTTTGAGACAATCTTGCTCTGTCAGCCAGGCTGGAGTGCAGTGGCATGATCACAGCGGCATGATCACAGCTCACTGCAACCTCTGCCTTCTGGGTTCAAGTGATTCTCATACCTCAGCCTCCCGAGCAGCAGGGATTACAGGTGCCCACCACCACGCTCAGCTAATTTTTGTATTTTTAGTAGAGATGGATTTTCCCTATGTTGGCCAGGCTAGTCTCGAACTCCTGGCCTCTAGTGATCCACCTTCCTCCACCTCCCAAAGTGTTGGGATTATAGGTGTGAACCACTGTGTCGGGCCTGTTTTATGCTTTTTAAAGTATCTTACTACTCCCACTTGGCTACATTCTCATTTTTGCTCATTCATTTTTCAGTTCATTAATCATTTCTGCTATGTCTCTTCTGCTGTTAAACACAAGTATCAAGTTTTCAATTCAAGTATTATATTTTTTGCTTCTGGAATCTGTATATTTGGCTAGGTTTTTGTTTTGTTTTGTAGATTGCAGTTTTGGAATACGATTTTCTTATCTACTTTCTTAAGTATTTTATGATTGTTATTTTAAGGTACAGGTTGGGTAACTCTAAAAAATTTTTTATTTGTTCTTATTTTTCTTATCCCTCTCCTTTTAGTTTTTTCTTATCTATTTCTCTCCTTTTAATTTTAAGTAATTTGGAATAGTATCCTGAAATATTTTGTAATTTAAGTGAATAGCAGACATTGTGATTATGCCTCAAAGAAAAATGATATACAGCGATAGTTCCTTTCTTTGTGTTTCTTTCGTTCTTGGTTCTTGGACCTTCAAATTCTGATTGTTTTAGTTGCTCTTCATTGTCTTAAAATGCACTTTTTCAAATTTAAGCCAGTTTGGTTACTGTTTCTAATGCGAGAGTTGATCTAATACAAGTTACTCTGCCTTAGCTGAAATAAAATTTAGGCTTTTCATTTTCCACATTTCATGTGCCATAAATTGTCCAGATTATTTTGCATCTCATCATTTTGGGTCCCTTTCATAAAGCCCCTCATGAAAAAGATTTGCAGTTTAATGTGGGTTTTGAAACAATGGTAAGAAATGCATACAGCTCACTATTGATAGAATGTGATTATAGAGCTAAAGCACAAAGTTAACATTTGAAATTTAGGCAATCAAGTTGACCATAACATTTGACTTATTTATAGACTCCTTTTTGTTTAGTGGAAGGGGCCTTGATTCTTTCTTGTTTTTATTATATAGCTGTATTTATCTTTCATCGTATTTTTTCTGTCAGAGTTCTCCTTGTACCTGTACTTGGAAAACTGAAGCTTTTAAACCTGTTTACTTGCTATTTATTCTTTAATTTTATATTGGATTGAAAACTATTACTCTAACCTTATTCAAAGTTGACAACATTAAGTCCTCTTCAAAATACTTATTTTTATGGTCTTTTATGTACCACTTTTATCGCATATATATTCCTTCATTCTACTGTGATCTTCTCATGTCAGAGATTCCTGAAAATTTAGCACTTCCTGAATGATGAATCTTGTGTTGATTGATGTTTCTGTTAAATAGAATTTTTAGCAAGTTTTACCCAGGCAGTTAGACTAACTTTTGAACTCCTTTGTAATTTAAAATCCTTTGGATTGAATATTTTGGATTTATAGTCAGTAATGTTTTCTTACTCCTGTCAGTAAATAATATAAACTGTTTCCTTCAGTCTTTTATAAAAATGCATCCGATTTTTTCTCTACTTCATATTGGGGACTATTCACAATCTGATATAATTTTTGTGTATCTGTGGGAAAATAACAGGTATAAATCAGTGTTTTTTCCCTGGAGAGCTCAGCTCTGTTTCCAATTATATTGCTTATGTTTTGCTTCATCTACTGATCAGCATTGAGGAATTTAATAGTTTGTTAAAAACCTTAAATCTAATAATTTAATCCCACTCACTGGTAAATTACAACAATGAAAGAAATTCATTCCTAATGGAAACCAAGTATAAAATGGTAAGGCTATCTATATGTCACTTTATACAAATCAGGATATCTGCCATACGCTTTTAAAAATTAGGGAGTAATTACTTAAACTTGAATTGCTGTTTAAAATTCCACTTACTAGAAATTATTCAGGGCCATTTTATGTAAACCAAGAGGAATTTTTAATTCCCCAATAGTCTTACCCTGTAATGCTGTGATATGTGGTATATTTTTAATGGCAAACTGTAAAATTGAGATTAAGTGTATCATTCTATTTAATCCATTTCCACAACTTCTTATCTATAATCTAAAATCCTTAAAAATTCTGAAAAATTATTTAGAATTAAAAGCTGTACTAAACTGACATACAGATATTTATAGTCTTTACAACTCTCAGGGTAAATGTTCATGTGTTTCACTGAAGAAATATTAATGCGTCAGAGTATCTGGTTCTGCCCCAAGCCCTCCTGGCAGTGTGTTGTTACCTTCTAAAAATCCTACAGATGTTTGAATTTCTGAATATATATGGCCCCAGAAGCTTAAAACTAGAAAACTGCACATCTCTAGTATTTTCCAGTTAGTTTTGATAGTTATAAGTATGTCCAACTGTCTTCTGCACTGGATTATGAGCATATTCTAATATTTGACCCTCCAGTATATACTATGTAATTTATTGAATAATCAAAGGTGGCATCATTTTATGGGAGGCAAAATGATACAAACCATCAGATGTTCTAGTTTTAGCACTACAGTAAAATAGATAAAATAATAGCTACAACAAAAAATAACAACTAATTTTAACTATTTTGTGTCAAGTAATGTGCATTTAATAATTTGATTTTTAGAACTCCCTTAATATGTAGGGAGTGCTAATATTAGTACTGTTATAAGTAAACAACTGAAGTTTAGAAAGATAAAAAACTTGCTTATGGTCCCAGAACAAGAGCAGAACCAGCCCACAAACCTGTCTGTTGGAATCCACAGCCCAGGCCATAACACCTCTACCATACCGCAGTAATATAATCTCTTATGTATCACATAAGACTCTTAATAAATATGAAATTTAGTTTCACTGTCCCCATGACTTCTTGTCAATTATTCACGAGAAAAATTGCTAATAGCAAATCAACCTCCTTTCTTCATCCAGTATGTTTCTGAGATCCTCTCTCAGTTGGCATGTGTTTAGGAAATACAAATGAATTTATATAAATGAATTATATAAATTCATTTTAATGAGTCTAATGTAATTATAGTGGTAAATCTGCTAGAATCATATAATGAATTTTAAACCCAACTAAATGCCTTTTTGGATTATCTGTCACTTGGGATTACTTGTACTGTGATCCTATGAGTAGGTAATTGAACGTTGGCTATCTTAACTGCGACTCAAAGTTCTGATGCAAAGAAAATGAATCACATAAATGTGAGTCTGCTAATTTACTTAATAATTAATTTGGGATTTTATCACAGGAATTATTTAAAATAAAAAACACAGGGTAACTTTATCTCATGGGAACCAAACTTCTAGTTGGATCAAAGAAGTGATTAATGTGCGTGACTCTTTTCTTTTTCTTATTTATTCAGTAATAAATAATTGAATAATGTACAGTTGTTGTTTTCTTAGAGATTTTATAAGGAAAACCAATAAAAGAAAAAATAATTCTGCTAAGATATCTTTTTGAAGTCTGTGAAAGTTTTTACTTAACCTTTTGACTCTTTCTTCTTTATGAAACATTATAGTCATCTTAAAATTGCACAAAATAAGAGACAAATGTTTTACGGAATTGTTTACGGTGATTTCAGTCTTTCCTGATCTGCTGTAGGCATACATTAGAGATTCAGATGTGGAAGTTAATACTGCATTAATAGTTGAGGCCTTGGATTTTATTGCCAGAGATCACTCAAGATTGTGTTTTGACATTTCATGTAATGCCTTGGAACCAATGGCACATTTTTTAATCTCTCCACGTCTGTTTCCTATCTGTAAAATGTGATTCATAGTAGTTTTTTATATTGAGATTTTGTGAGGAATAAACAATACACTGTACGGCATGTTTATAATTGTTAGATAGACATGCCTTTTCCCCTTTATATGTTGTAAAAGTAATTTAAGTTTGGGGCCTAGATTTAGCTAGCAGTAGCATCACATGGGCTGATGTCCAGAATCCTTACTGGAAAGACAGATGCTTCATGGATTTAGGGATTATCAGCAGCATTTGTGCGTTAAGGTTTTTAACTCAACCTCAACTCCCTTTGATTTAAAAAAACAGAAACAACAACAAAAAAAATGTATTCGCACTCTTCTATTTATACAGTTAAGCAAATATATCGAAACTGTGCAATTAATAAAGTGAAGGGCTAGGAACACATAATACACACATTTGTATATGGAGGTAATAAACACTTTGAGTTAATTTTTGTACGTATTCTTTCACACATACTCCTTCCATGATTTTTAAGTGCACTACATGCTAAGATGTCACAAGAATACACACATGCCCACCAGCATTCATACCAATATCTAAGCTGTATTCACACACCCACAGAGATGCACGTATATATGTTTAGACTCTGTAGATGTATTTACATGATTAACCTGAATGGAAGAGTTAGAGAAGGAAAAAATGAAGAATTCCATACATAAATAAGAGAGGGAAATATAAGATGTTAGGGGGAAAAATAGTAGGAAAAAGATGATGGCTTAGTTCAGGGTTTCTTTAAACTTCGACACTCTTGATCTGTTGTCTTTGTCCTGGGAACTGTCTTGGCACTACATCCTCAGTTGTGACAATCAAAAGTGTCTTCAGATGTTGCTTAGTGTCCCCTGGGGGACAAACTACCTGCGGTTAATAACTACTCCTTTAGGGTAAATACGAATGCCAAATAACAATGCCAGTGCAAAAGTTCTGGAGAATAGAATGCACATGCAGGAGCTGAGCAAGATATGCCACGGGGAGGAGAAAGCAAGTGCAGAGTTCACTGTTCAGGAGGCAGCTGCAGAGTTTGTGGGTTTCTGGTACACGTCATCCCCACATTGAAAGGATTAGAGTTAGCAGTTTTTATTTACCATGGAATGGAAAATTAACCAGAATGGGGTGCATGCATTTATTATTGTGTCTAATTATAGGATTTATAACCTTCATGCACTGTATTACATGCCGTGTATTACACCCTGATTGACAGAAAAAATGCAGAATCCTAACTTTGAAAAAATTGTTAGACATTACGATTAAGTTTCGGAACCAGAGAGAATGTTATTTTTGAACTTCCTATTACTGTGACATATTGAGAGATGCTAATTATAAGTTTTCTAGTTATAAAAAAAGAAATGTATTTCAAATTAGCAAAAATACAAAATATGACTCATACATTTGGTTTTAAGCCCTTTAGAAGTATGTGTCTTTCATCTTGTGTTTTAAAAAAAATATATCATCTTGTAATACATGGAAACTCGTCACTTAAAGTTCTGTGGTGGGAGGAATTAAATACCAATTGATAAATTTAAATTCTTTTCTAACAAAAGAATGAGCCAATGGAAACCTTGAACTTTAATTTTTATATATGTTATAACAAGTTAATATATTTACCGTTTAAGTTTTAGACACGGGGTAATTAATTCATAGATTTTTTTCACTCTGTCACCCAGGCTGGAATGCAGTGATGCGGTCATAGCTCAGTGCAGCCTCAATTTTCTGCCTCAGCCTTTGGCATGGCTAAGACTACAGGTGTGTACCACCATGCCCAGCTTATTTATTTTATTTTTTATTTTTTTATTTTTAGTAGAGGCAGAGTCTCTCTGGGTTGATCTTAAACTCCTGAGCTCAAGCAGTCCTTCGGTCTTGGCCTCCTAAAGTGCTGTCATTATAAGCATGAGCCACTGAACCTGGCGCATAGATAATCAACCTGAGACCCAATAAGGCCTTTAGAGAGCAGCCGGAGCATTACTAATGAGCTTTAATTAAGTGCTTACTTTATACTGAGGACTGTGATAGCTGCTTGTCTACAAAATAACAAGATAAAAGTAGTATCTTCAGTGGTCCCATGGGCTCGTAAGAGAAAGAAGCACAAAGCTCAGAATGCTTTGGAAGCACAGAAGAGTGGCATCTAATTTAGAACAGGTGGAATCTGGTATGGCTGGAGGAGATAACAGACACCTGAACTGTGCAAAAGCGTAATCAACATCATTTTCAATTAGAAATTGAAAAGAGACAATGAGCGAACTGATCATATAAAATACAACCCAGACTGGAACTCAGGCATGTATCCTTTTTACAAAACCACACTGCATTTCTTCTCACTTATTGTCCCATTTGCAGAAGTTACACTTTATTACATTGGTTTTATCAAGGAACACTCATCATTGGTCAAAAATAAAACATTTTTATTAAAGTTTCTGAGTCTTTAGCTTGAAAGAAAAGGAAGAACAGAAATTACATTTATGGTGAGCTGATTTTTCTACAATGCTAATTGTACTTGCTTTCAAATCTAATGAGGTTTTTGCTTTTGGTTTTTGTTTTGTTTTTTTACTTTGCCGTCTTTTCTTATTTCTTTCAAACATATATCCCATACAGCGTGACCACTGCACAAAATGCAGCATGCTGTTCCTAAATTAGGGATGCTTTTAATTGTCCTTATTTTTCTAAAGCCTGATTTGAGAACAAACAGGAACTAATTAAGAAATAGACATTGTGATGTTGGTAACTGACATCTGCGTCATGCCATTAAATTTGTTACATGCGAGGTATATTGGGGCAGTTGGTTGCCACTTACAAACAACTATCCTAGCAGTGCCCATTATTGTATATTCTCTTCAGTTGGTATTTCCAAGTACTAATTGCACATGAACTCCATGAGAAAATTTCACCAATAAAGACAGGAGGTCTTTCTCTTTCTCTTCCAGGGCTGATACGGGCAGCGTGGGGAAGTGAATTTAGTCTTAGGAATTACCCTTAGGTTTAGATTACAGGTCTATGTTACACTGTGGCCATGGGCAATTTCTTCAACTTCTGTAAGACCATATTTCTTCACTTGTAAAACTAGAGAGGAAAATTTTACTAATGTCGTAGTAAATATTAATGGTAAATGTTTCTTTTTCCTGCATTTTAAAAAGATCAGTTAAAATTGATTTCACAGTCTTTATAACACTTATTTGAACATTTACGCTTTTAGTTTATGCGTTCTGAAGACGTTGATTTAAAGAGCACAATTTTGCTTTTCTCAAATTTGTCTTTAATGCCCTCCATTTTTATAGATATAGATTTGAAACTTTCCTCATTGTTTTTCCTTTTCATGTTTTCCAGATGTAGTTCACTTTTTAAAAGTGATGGAAATCCCATTAAATCTCTGGGGGAAAAATACTTTTATCAGAGCAAGGGTGAAAAATCCTTTCGTAGCATCCTCAGATTTATCACAATGTTGTGTTGATCATATAGTAATGATCCCTAAATACTTACTGATGGAAAGCTTTTCATCAAAAACAGAAAAGGCCTTGTAGTACCCAGATGCTGATAGGTAATTGTTTATGGTAGTTTCTCAAACATGAAATTGTTCTCCCAGTAAATTGTTCAGTAATGCCACAGGTTGGGATTTCCAAGGAACACCATTGTTTTAATCCACAGGGGAAACTAGAATCACATACCTTCAGTTATTAGTTATGTTTTGCTGTTTTCCTTAGTTAATTTCAAATTGTAAGTGGATATGTTAATTTTATAGAATAATCATGCCACCAGTCTAAAACTGATACTAGTAACACACTTAAGAAATAGAGCTTTTAACAGTATAGAATATTTTCTTCTAATGACATTATTGTTCACGAGGATCTAGAACTATGAAAACCAGATTTAAAAAGGCTCTGCTCCCCTTTTAGATTTCTTTCTAAAAATATTTTTCTTTCTAAAAATATGACTTTTTAAATTTTAAAAGTAGCAAAGATTTGCTGCAGAAAATATAGGGAAAAAGTTAAAAAGAAAATGTCGTTCTCTCACAAAATCACTTAACGGAAAAACCATTGTTAACATTCCAGAACATTTTTTCCCATGT
This sequence comes from Cacajao melanocephalus, assembly GCA_963573385.1. Taxonomy (NCBI): domain Eukaryota; kingdom Metazoa; phylum Chordata; class Mammalia; order Primates; family Pitheciidae; genus Cacajao; species Cacajao melanocephalus. Next base: position 22,006 of record CAUYLG010033959.1, read on the forward strand.
ATTATTTTCATGTATAAATACGAATGCTTTAGGGGGACAAAATTAAGCTCATACTTTTTATATGGTTTTGTATACTAACATTTTTTCACTTAACATTATATAAAAGGTTTCCCAGCCATTGCGTATTGTTTCTCAAACTTGTCTATCAGATTTAGATATGATGCTTTGTAAACTATTGGAGTCTGCACCATACCTACTGCCATAGGTCTCTGTTCTTTGCACCTTTAAAATGTTTCATAAAGATTGCAGTGAACAGCTGAGGTTAAAATCCTTGTTTCAAACTTGATTGTTTTTATGTCTATGTTTTGGTTTCTAATTTTTACTCCCTAAAATAAAGCAAAGTTAAGCATCCTGATAGGCATCTTTCTCAAAATCCAAAATTGCCATCTATGTCTCAATTTAAGTCCCTGCAGTAAGTTAGCCCTATTTCCCCAAGAAGAAATTTTTGTAACCAAGTAGAATATGTAAATGTGTAGATAATTTCTCCTTAAGAGTATTAATATTTTAATGTATTAAATTAGTTAAACAAGCCCCATCACATTTCATATAAAAATATATAAATTTTAACATATTAAGTTTCTCCAGACTCTCAAATTTTATGTTGTTATTTCATTCAGTATCTTACATGTAATTTCAACATCCGTGTTTGTGTCCTCACCAGCCCCTTTTTCAGTCATCTAACAAAGTTTTCTGGAACACGTCATCTTGATTCTTGTCCAGTTTGCTTTAGATACGGTGCTGTTTAAGTGATGATGTTGCCCCTGGGATGTTCTCTCAAAACAATCTAAAGTACTTATTTGCATGAAATTGAAATGGTTGCTATGTATGTAATCTTTCAAACATAAAGACTGTCTTTAGAAAGCTGCTTCTGGTGTTCCAGCACTTGAAATTGTGAGATCATTCCATGGGAATCATGACTAAATCTGCCTTAACTTTCCTTGACTCCTTTTTTTTTTAATTTTTATTTTATTTTATGTTATTTTTTGAGACAGGGTCTCACTCTCTCACCCAGGTTGGAGTGCAGTGGTGTGATCTCAGCTCACTGCAACCTCTGCCTCCTGGGTTCAAAGGATTCTCGTGCCTCAGCCTCTGGAGTAGCTGAGATTGCAGGCGCATGCCACCACGCCCAGCTAGTTTTTGTATTTTTAGTAGAGACAGGGTTTCACCATGTTGACCAGGCTGGTCTTGAACTCCTGAGCTCAAGAAATCTGCCCACCTCGGCCTCCCAAATTGTTGGGATTACAGGCAGGAGCCACTGCTCCTGGCCCTTTTTTTGTTTGGTCTGGTTTAAAGAGTATTTGCTTGAGGATGCCATTTCCAAACATTCTTTTGTTTTTTTTAATGTTGAGTAGTTAGGGACAGATATTGAATGGATTCTGAATGTAGGGTTACTCCCTCCTGCTTAAGAGGTGAGTGTGTAGGTGAGTGGGTGGCTGGGTGTGTGTATGGAAGAGGGAGGGTGGGAGGAAGAGAGAGGAGGATGGTAGTTCCCAGTTTGTTAAAAGTATTAGTTCTAAGGTATTTACTTTTCAGGCAGTTCAACAGGATTCCTTAAAATGCTTCCCTTCCATCTTGTAGCATAATATAGGTGGCAGTTTTCCTACATCCTTGTCAGCATTACTATGATCATATTTTAAAATTCTTATTTCTGATGTATAAGCGTCCCAGCCAAGAGGAACATTGAGCTGAGGGTCTTCGTGTCACTATAACTCACACCTGATTAGCAGAAGCTGTGGCTGGCAGGCATGGCACCTTTTCGAGAACATCAGTTGTCCTTTCTGCCTCCCTGTGCCTGCCTTCTTCTCTAAGGCTCCAGCTTAGCTCTTCCCATTTTGTTTATGCTGCTGTCTTCACAGGTACAGGCAATGGGGGCTTGATTTGTACAATGTAATGTCCACTTAAATGCATTTATTACATATACCTGTGTGTGCCTAGTGGCAGTTGTAGTCCAAAAAGGGCCCATTACAACAACTTTAGATGGTGTCATCCTCTGGAATCCTCAGAAACACCTGTGTGACTCTATACTCCTTTCCCTGTTTATGTTGGTTTATGTGAAGGTGTTTTACTAATTTAGCAATGAGTTGAGATGAAATTAAATCCACTGCTCAGTCAAAATCGCATTGAGATGCCATGTCACACCAATCAGAATGGCTTTTGTTAAGTAAATGAGAAAAGTAACATATTTTGGAGAGACTCCAGAGAAAGTGAGATGCTCATATACTCTTGGTGGGAATGTAAATTAGTCTAAGCACTGTGGAGAGCAGTTTGGAGATCTCTCAAGTAAAAGCTGGACTACCATTCGGCCCAGCAATCCCATTACTGGTATATACTCAAAGGAATAGAAATCATTCTTCCAAAAAGACACATGCACCCACATATTCATTGCAGCACTATTCACAGTAACAAAGACATGGAATCAACCAAGATGCCCAGCAGTGGTGGGCTGGATAAAGGAAATGTGGTACACATACACCATGGAATACCATGCAGCCACACACACAAAAAACAAAATCAGGGCCTTTGTAGCAGCATGGATGAAGTTGGAGGTCATTATCCTAAGAGAACCAATACAGAAACAGAAAACCAAATATCACGTGTTCTGACTTATAAGTGGGAGCTAAGCATTGAGTAAACATGAGCACAAAGATGGCAACCATAGACTCTAGGTACTATCAGGGGTGGGAGGCAAGGATTGGAAAACCGCCTGTTTGTATACTGCGCTCCCTGCCTGGTGATGGGATCAATTGTACCACAAAACTGAGTGTCACATAATACACCCATATAACAAACCAGCAAATATACTCTGTGATTCTAAAACAAAGTTTGAAAAGTGAGTAAGTCCACTGCTCATGAAAAAGTTCTGGGGCCTTTCAAAACTCTGGCTTTTCTACTTGTGACACTTTCCCATTGCAGCTGCCTCTGCTTCCAGGAAAGCTAGGAAAAGAGAGATTTCTCTCAGCTTCACCATTAGTCTTGCCTTGGCCTAGTGGTTTCTCTCTCTCTAAAAGTGTTTTCTATTAGAAGACAAGTATATATAGTTTCCCTCAGTATCCCTGGGTTTCACATCTGCAGATTGAACCAACTGTGGGTAGAAAGTTCTAGGACTGGAGAGATAATAAAATATGAAATGACAACTGTTTACATTGTATTTACATTGTGTTCGATATTATAAGTAATCTGGAGATGATTTAAAGTTTATGAGGAGATTTGTGTAGGCTGTATGCAAAGACTATGCCATTTTATATCACGGACTTGAGCATCTGTAGTTTCGGTATCCCTGGTAGAGGGGTCCTGGAACCAGTCCCCCATAGATACTCCCAAGGGAACCACAGTGTTGTCCAAAAAGCAAAGCCATTGTTTACATAAAATACCTTTGTTTGCATAAAAAGGTTACAGTTTTGCTTTACATGCTTATCCTGTTTGAGAGTTTCCAAGTGTATCATTTGACTGTCACAGCCACTCTGAGGTCAACTTTTCTGTCTCTGAAATTTGATATACTTCAATACTATGAGATATCGTTGTAAGAAATAACTGTTTATGGTGAACACTTTATAGACTCAAAAGTAGAGCCCATCTGGTAGCAGAGATTAGTCTGTTTGAGGATGGTAAACGTTATTGCATATTTTAAAATATGTAACTAGCACAGAACATTTGTCTCAGGCACTAGAGTGAGATTATGATTTAGGATAAAGATTTAAATGAATCTTTTATCCCTTAAAAGTCTATACAACAGGTTTTTCTGGCATGTATAGTGAAATTTTAATTAATATTTTAAATCATCCAATGAATAATAACATTAATTTAAAACCAAAAGAACAGAATTCTAATCATGAGGAAGATAACCCTATAATAGTTACCTCTTTGTTTTTAAGACATTTTTGTGTGCTTAGTGAAATTCTGTTTAAAAGCAATTGTAAGATAATAGGAATTAATCCAACTTCCTAAACTTCCTTTTCTGACCTTTGTTATAGTGATACTGCTTCTCCTTCTGACCATATAAGTAGAATTTAAGTGGTTTAAAATTCAAAACATCTTGAGCACCATATTCCTTCCCAGCTAGCAAGTGTGATGAATATTCCCTAGTTATGTGGCAAAAGAAAATATCATTTATTTGCTAAATATTTGTGTATTTATCTAGAACATGTTTATGTTCCTGTTTAAAAATGTTTGTTCATCTTTTCAATCCTTGGGAATGTCTGTTTATTGATTTTTTGTTTGTTTTTTGTCTCACTCTGTCGCCCAGGCTAGAGTGCAGTAGCACCATCTCAGCTCACTGCAACCTCCACCTCCCAGTTTCAAGCGATTCTCCTGCCTCAGCCTTGTGCCCGCGGCCGCACCTTGTTAATTTTTGTATTTTTTCAGTAGAGACAAGTTTCCCCATGTTGGTCAGGCTGGTCTCAAAATTCTGACCTCAGGTGATCTGCCGGCCACAGCCGCACCTGGCCTGCTTATCAATTTTTAAAATACATAACAAAATTCCTTCTTTCCTCCTCACTCACTCACACCAACCTAACCTCATAATACACATGGGCCAAACCAGAGTTTCAGAGTAGCAGTCTGTAAACATAGATCCTGATTTTCTTCAGGTAAATAATATGATTTATGAAAGCCCTGGGAAATAGGTCATGAAAAAATAAAACTATTAGGAAGTAAGAGAACTTTAGGATAAATTTAAATGTGTGTATTGAACCCATTTTAAAGGTTAGCATTTTCAATTCAAATGTTAAAGGCATAAAAACATAAATTAAAAGCACCAAGAGCACATTATGTTATACATAGACTTTGAATTTTCTTAAGGTATCATTTCTTTTTTCATTTGTTTTGTTTTGTTCTGTTTTTGAGATGGAGTCTTGCTTTGTTGCCCAAGCTGGAGTGCAGTGGCAGGATCTCAGCTCACTGCAACCTCCACCTCCTGGGTTCAAGCAATTCTCCTGCCTCAGCCTCTGGAGTAGCTGGGATTATAGGTGTGTGCCACCACACCCAGCTAATTTTTGTCTTTTTAGTGTAGATGGGGTTTGACCATGTTGGCTAGGCTGGTCTCAAACTCCTGACCTCAGGTGATCCACCTACCTCGGCCTCCCAAAGTGCTGGGATTACAGGCACTAGCCACCACACTTGGCTAGAATCAAATCATTTCTTAAACTGACAATTGACATATTGATATAAGGCAGTTGAATTAAATATTTATTCAAATATCTTCACCTTAAATCCAGTAGATAACTCATTCAAACCAAATTCCAGGTTATCAGTGTAGGATATTTCTACATTTTTCCTTTTACTCTCTCATCTGTACTTTTAGAGGAGGTACAGTTTATCTTTCTTTAGTATACTTTGCTGTACTTTTTTGTCAGTTTTATAAATTCACACTTTTACGGCATTTATGTTTAAGAGTTTGCCCTTGAACATGTAAAGTAAAGAAGAATCACTGGGCTGAAAGCAAGGTAAATTATGACCATCGGGGCTCATGCAAGACAGATATTGAAAAATAGGCCTCTCTTTTTAGTAATACAGAAGAATAGAGGAAAGTGAAATGCATGCTCCGTTCAAAAATGGACGTGTGGTGACTTTTATACTTGTAGCAAAAATAGCCAGAGTTGCAGGATGCTTGTTTTAAGAATAGTGCTCGTCTCTTAAAACCATTTTATTTACTACTAATAAAAAATTGTCCTTACTGAGGGAAATCCAGGCACCAAAACTAAGGCATGTACCTACTGTGCACTTCATGTTCAAAAGGAATTTGGCTCTTTACCTAAAATATGCTAGTCTTTAAAATAATGCAATGTAACTTAAAAGCTCAAAGGATGTGGAGCCATAGAATTAATTTAATTCCTTTTTAACGTAAATTTCTTTAAGCACCTCCCATAAAAGGTACATGTCCAATTAATCACTAAGTCACACAGTGAAATTTATGTAAACTAATTTTCTACTGAGACACAAGAAACACATACACTCCTAATTTGTCTCAAAATAAGACTGCTAAAGAATGACCAACATCCTCAAACAATTATTTGAATCTATTTGTTATATTATGGTCATAATGGATGCACACTGAAGTGTGGATTGATGCAAGTTATTTATACTGTGGAATTACAAGTCAGGCTAGTGAGTTAAAATGTATTCCATCAACTGTTACATGATCTTCCTGTGGGCCAGTCTAGTTCAGCTAGGAAGTGTAGAAAAAGTGCAAATGACAGTTGTCTATATTTAAGAGAAAACTGTTTTTAAATAATCATAAGAGATCCCTAAAGATGACTTGTTCGCCTACTTTTGTAACATGTATTTATTTGGTTCAGTAAACACTATGCCTCCTCAATGACTGTATTTATGTGATTCTGTGTCAGAATATACCTTATGCTACATTCAGTGAGTCAGATTCCTCCTGAGATAGTTTTAGTAATAGATTAAGTTCTGTTTGGAATTTTCAGTTCTAACCAAAGGAAGTTCTGATCATTTGCTTGTCTCTCCTTTCTCGGTATTACTTAAAAGCACTTAATGCTGTTAACCCAATCCTCACAACAGTTGTGTGAGTTTAGAATTAACATCACACTTTTATAGATGGATAAGCTAAGACCTAGAGAATTTTGGTGATGATACCCAGATTGCACAGCTAATAAGCAACAAGGATTGGTGATGAATCCAAGTCTTTTGTGTCCAAATCAAATTTTCTTTGTATAATATCACACAGCAGTCTACAAAACAAAGATCCTTGTGACAGTTAAGCCATGAGCTATGTAATGTTAGGCAAGTCACTTTATATTTTTTTTTTAAATTGCCGTGAAGTTATTTCTCAAACATTTGTAAAAGTAAAATGGAGCATAATATATTTAAATGACAGATGACTAAATGGATAGATAGATTGCTGGGACCATCCTGTGTGTACCTGTGCATGCCCATGTATGTCAGCCCCATCTCTAAACATCCTTGGTGTTACTAAATAGGAAAGAGTATGTGAATCTTGAATTTAGTAGAATATTCTACATTCCTCCTCAATCCTGACTACACGTAAGAATCCCTGTAGGAGTTTCCAAGATGGAATAGTATCTGGACATATTTTTTTTCTTCTTAAATTCCAGGTGATTAAAATATATGACCATCATTTGAAATGCTTTTTGTTCATAGACAGACCGTAATAAGATTCAGCTGATAGCAATAGATAATCGTAAGAAACATATCTAGTACTCTGAGAACTAACAAGTAGGAGGTTTTAGATTCATTTGACATTCATTCAACAAAATGTCTAAAGCTGAAATTACATTTTAAGATGTTTATTCAGGAAAAACATTATCTGATTAGAAAACCTCAAATGTAATTCCCAGATCACTCAAAAAAACGTGTTCATTAGAATCTTATGTGTATTACTGAGTGGTTTAAAGTGAGTAAAACTGGCTTTGAGAGTTTTAGAGACAAGACAATGTGACAGTATAATCCTTCTTGTATTTATCTTTAGGTTTTCACACACATTGTTTTTAATGAAGTGTATTGTTGCATTTATTTTTTTGGCCTTTTGTATGTATTTATGCAATTATTTAAAACGTATTATAAAAATTTAGGTTTTACAGTGTGCCTTTTCAAGGAATATTATATGATCTTCTGGAAAATGAAATTACTCTCCTCTTTGACATAAATCCAGTGTTCTCATACAATTTTCTTGTCGTTGGAAGCAGGGTTTTAGCATGATGGTATGAGTACAGTTAGTGTTTTATCTTTCATACCAGGGATATCAACAGCAAAAATTCAGCTATAGTCACCACTCCCAGGCAAAGATTGTGATGGGCTTTTATCTAAAAACAAACAAAAAAACCCCATTTCTAAGACACTGCCATGTGAATTCATTAATGAATCAAGAACTGAGGAGTTAGTAAACAAGGGAAAAATTTTGGTATGGACTTCTTGTCCTTTTTGCAGAAGTGTCTCTTCGTCATGCTTAAAACTTATGACCTTTCTTTGTTGTTTCTCCTCTTTTCAGTGTTCTTATCCCCTTTGAGGCCATATCCTGGGTGTCATACCTAGTATCTCCTCTCACTTTCTCTAATACGTGTAATTCTTTCATTTAATTTTTAACTATTGTATTTTTCCGTTGGGATTTTTTCCTTTGTATCTCCTCGGCCTTGGTTCCCCCTGTGGCCATTTGTAGTGCTCCCATCCTGTCAGGATAACTACACATTTACAGATGCAAATCTCAGAACCAATGCCACCTCCCTCCCCCCCCCACCCCCCGCCTTTTTTTTTTTTAGATGGAGTCTTGCTCTGTTGCCCAAGCTGGAGTGCACTGGCTCAATTTTGGCTCAGCAACCTCTACCTCCTGGGTTCAAGCGATTCTCTTGCCCCAGCCTCCTGAGTAGCTGGAATGATAGGGGTGTGCCACAGAACAAATGCTTTTGATTTTCCATTTCCTAAAAGTAAAGAAATGAATTTCTAATGATGATTTCAGGACTGAGACTTTTGGGTCTTTTTTATTCCCTAAAAGGAGGAACAAAAGTATGTGCCTTAGCTGTTTTGAGACCGTGTTTTTGCAGTACTTCTGGCTTTACAAATATGGCTGTGTAATCTCAAGCTGGAATTATGGATGACTTTACCTGCCCCATGATCATTGTATAAGAGATTAGTGTCAGCTGTCAGGATATGCTGCTCTGTGAAAACTGTAAAGAGATGAATTGTACAAGAAGGATTTTGTCCTCTTTATACTGCTGAAGCATTATTTTTTAATATGCTAGCTGCATTTCAACTGCTGCATATGAAAAAGGAACCTGCATCTATCTCTGTGATGTTTACAAATTCATGTGTAATTTGTAGAAGGTTCTAAATAAGATGTCTTCGGTCCCAAGGTTTGATTTATTCTTCCTTATTTTTGTGACCCTTTGCTCTATTCTGGTTTGAACTCATGCAAAAGCCATGTAATTCTCAAGTGTCTGAAAGTACGTAGGGGTTGTTAATATTTGGCTTCACAGGTTTCTCATGAAAGCTAATATTATTCATTAGCTATAGTCTTGTTGTTTATAACAAGATGTTGTTATGAAACGTCTAAAGAGGTAAATATTTTCCTCAGTAAGGGATTAAGAAGATACCCACAAAAGGTAGACTTCTATTCATAATGTAGAGAAGTCTAAGCAGTTTGCAAAGCTCAGTGAAACTTGGTGTCTCACAAGCAATCTCTTTACAAATGAGCTGCACATTTATCAGCTCCTCCTGTATTGTTTGTCTACCAGAGTCATCTTTCATTTACATTATGGAAGGTTTCTGCATTGATGTACTCTTTACTCCTTGGTTTGTAAATGTATGTAGGAATGTTGTGTCTAAGTAGATAATTAGGAGGAGAAAAATTTGTGGTGGAAATAATCATTATTTCCAAAATAAGAATTTTGATATGTTAATATGGTAAAAGGAGAAAAACTTGTCTAGAGTATATTTCATGTCAAACCAGTGGTGTTTAATAATATGTGCTTACTAATGTCTTTTATTTTTTAGTGGCAAACTAGTTGGTGTCTTTTATGAAAGCAGCCTAGTGAAAGAATTTCTATGTGGGTATAATACACTAATAAGAAACATTTCACATTGTTCTACCAAGAAATAAAATGATAATGCTGAAATTGAAATACTGTTCTAGTTACAAGAGTAGATAATAACAATAGCTTTTTATAAAAGTAGTTCAGTTTATGGTGTTTGCTTTTTCTTTTTTTTTCTTGTGGTTTAAATACAAGTTTACAATTTTTGTCTACATCAGACCTCATTTCAGAGAGGACTTGAAGCAATTTACAAAAATGCACAACATCAAATTGAAAACTTACACATAAGTAAAAATCAGATTCAAGGAAAATGTAAATAAAGTGATTTTTAGTTCTGAACAAGGGAAAGTCAGCATTCAGATACACAGTCTGGAGAAGTGATTCTCACCACAACTGCACATTGGAATCACTCGGGGATCTTTTAAAATGGATATCTATGTCCCAGCCCTCAGTGATTCTGACTTAGTATGGGCTGTGGCCTGGGCATTGGGATTTTAAAAAGCTAAGTGATTATAACTTGCAGCCAAGGTTGAGAACCACTGGTTTCAATGGAGCCTTCTGTTATTAAAGTGAAATTACAAATTTAATTGTGAACTTCACAGCAGAGAGAGCAAAAAGGAAAACTTGATCAGTTTCACAATACACATCGTCTCAAAGATGGGAAGGCTTTCTCTGCCTCTGAAGTCTGCAGAAAATCACTGAAACATTTTTTGGACAGTTGTGTATGCATGCACCTGTTTCTTGGGTCATTTATATGCATTCATATATGCCTTTTTATGCAAATGGACTCATACTGTATTTGTTCTTCTGCAACTTGCTTTTTTTTTTTTAATTCTTTTAAGTTCTGGGATACATGTGCAGAACGTGTAGGTTTGTTACATGGGTACAAACGTGCCATGGTTTGCTGCACCCATCAACCCTTCATCTACATTAGGTGTCTCTCCTAATGCGGATTATCCCTCCCCTAGCCCCCAACCTTCCCGACAGGCCCCAGTGTGTGATGTTCCCCTCTCTGTTTCCATGTGTTCTCATTGTTCAACTCCCACTTAAGAGTGAGAACATACGGTGTTTGGTTTTCTGTTTCTATGTTACTTTGCTGAGAGTGATGGTTTCCAGCTTCATCCATGTTCCTGCAAAGGACATGAACTCATCCTTCTTTATGGCCACATAGTATTCCATGGTGTGTATGTGCCACATTTTCTTTATCCAGTCTATCACTGATGGGTGTTTGGGTTGGTTCCAAATCTTGCTATTGTGAACAGGGCTGCAGTAAACATGCGTGTGCATGTTTCTTTATAGTAGAATGATTTAATAGTCCTTTGGGTGTATACCCAGTAATGGGATTGCTGGGTCAAATGATATTTCTTTTTCTAGATCCTTGAGGAATCGCCACCCTGTCTTCCACAATGGTTGAACTAATTAACACTCCCACCCACAGTGTAAAAACGTTCTTACTTCTCCACATCCTCTCCAGCATCTTTTGTTTCCTGACTTTTTAATGATCACCATTCTAACGTGTGAGATGGTATCTCATTGTGGTTTTGATTTGCATTTCTCTAATGACCAGTGATGATGAGCTTTTTTTCATATGTTTATTGGCCACATAAATGGCTTCTTTTTGAGAAGTACCTGTTCATATCCTTCACCCACTTTTTGATGGGGTTTTTTGCTTGTAAATTTGTCTAAGTTCTTTGTAGATTCTGGATATTAGCCCTTTGTCAGATGGTTAGATTGCAAAAATGTTCTCCCATTATGTCGGTTGCCTGTTCACTCTGATGATAGTTTCTTTTGCTGTACTGAAGCTCTTTAGTTTAATTAGATCCCATTTGTCAATTTTGGCTTTTCTTGCCATTGCTTTTGGTGTTTTAGTCATGCAGTCTTTGCCCATGTCTGTGTCCTGAATGGTATCACCTAGGTTTTCTTCTAGGGTTTTTATGGTTTTAGAGCTCACATTTAAGTCTTCAATCCATCTTGAGTTAATTTCTATATAAGGTATAAAGAAGGAGTCCAGTATCAGCTTTCTACATATGGCTAGCCAGTTTTCCCAACACCATTTATTAAATACGGAATCCCTTCCCCATTGTTTGTTTTTGTCAGATTTGTCAAAGATCAGATGGTCGTAGATGTGTGGCATTATTTCTGAGGCCTCTGTTCTGTTCTATTGGTCTATATGTTTTGGACCAGTACCATGCTGTTTTGGTTACCGTAGCTTTGTAGTATACTTTGAAGTCAGGTATTTTATTTCTCTTTTGCTTATGAAGCTTAGGTTGGCTGGATATGAAATTCTGGGTTGAAAATTATTTTCTTTAAAAAATGTTGATTTTTGCCCCCCCCCCCACAACCCGCTCTCTATTGGTTTGTAGGATTTCTGCAGAGAGATCTGCTGAAATTTCTGTGGCTAACTCAACCTTTCTGTCTGACTGTCCTTAACATTTTTTCCTTCCTTTCAACCGTGGTGAATCTGATGATTTTGTGTCTTGGGAGTTGTTCTTCTCTAGGAGTATCTTTGTGGTGTTCTCTGTATTTCCTGAATTTGAATGTTGGCCTGTCTTGCTAGGTTGGGAAGTTCTCCTGGATAATATTCTGAAGAGTGTTTTCTAACTTGGTTCCATTCTCCCTGTCACTTTCGGGTACACTAATCAAACGTAGGTTAGGTTGTTTCACATAGTCCCATATTTGTTCATTCCTTATCATTCCTGTTTCTTTAATCTTGTCTTCAGGCTTTATTTCATTAAGTTGATCTTCAATCTCTGATATCCTTTCTTCCACTTGATGGATTCGCATATTGATATTTGTGTATGCTTCTTGAAGTTCTCATGCTGTGTTTTTCAGCTCCATCCGATCATTTAAGTTCTTTAAAATGGTTATTCTAGTTAGCAATTCCTCTAACCTTTTTTCAAGGTCCTTACCTTCCTTGCTTTGGGCTAGAACATGCTTCTTTAGCTCGGAGGAGTTTGTTATTATCCACCTTCTGAAGCCTACTTCTGTCAATTTGTCAAACTCATTCTCTGTCCAGTTTTATTCCCTTGCTGACGAGGAGTTGTGATCCTTTGGAGGAGAAGAGGCATTCTGGTTTCTGGAATTTTCAGCCTTTTTGCACTAGTTTTTCCTCATCTTCGTGTATTTATCTGCCTTTGGTCTTTGATGTTGGTGACCTTCAGATGGTGTCTCTGAGTGGATGTCCTCTTTCTTGATGTTGATGCTATTCCTGTTTGTTAGTTTTCCTTCTAACAGTCAGGTCCTTCTGCTGCAGGTCTGCTGGAGTTTGCTGGAGGTCCACTCCAGACCCTGTTTGCCTGAGTAACACCAGCAGAGGCTGCAGAACAGCAAAGATTGCTGCCTGTTTCTTCCTCTGGAAGCTTCATCCCAGAGGGGCATCCACCAGATGACAGCTGAAGCTCTCTTGTATGAGGTGTCTGTTGACCCCTACTGGAAGGTGTCTCCCAGTCAGGAGGCATGGGGATCAGGGACCCACTTGAGGAGGCAGTCTGTCCTTTAGCAGAGCACAAGCACTGTGCTGGGAGATCCACTGCTATCTTCAGAGTCAGCAGGCAGGGACGTTTAAGTCTGCTGAAGTTGTGTCCATAGCCATCCCTTCCCCCTGATACCCTGTCCCAGGGAGATGGGAGTTTTATCTGTAAGCCCCTCACTGGGGCTGCTGCCTTTTTTTCAGAGATGCTCTGTCCAGAGAGGAAAAATCTAGAGAGGCAATCTGGTTACAGCAGCTTTGCCGAGCCGTGGTGGACTCCACCCAGTTTGAACTTCCTGATGGCTTTGTTTACACTGTGAGGGAAAACCACCTACTCAAGCCTCAGTAATGGTGGACACCCCTCCCCTCACCAAGCTTGAGCTCCCAGGTTGACTTCAGACTGCGAGAATTTCAAGCCAGTGGATGTAACTTGCTGGGCTCCATGGGGGTGGGATCCACTGAGCTAGAACTTGGCTCCCTGGCTTCAGCCCCCTTTTACTATTCTGTCTCGCTGGTGTTCCAGGCGCCACTGGGGTATGAAAAAAAACTCCTGCAGCTTGCTTGGTGTCTGCCCAAATGGCTGCCCAGTTTTGTGCTTGAAATCTAGGGCCCTGCTGGTGTAGGCACCCGAGGCAATCTCTTGGTCTGTGGGTTGCAAATACCATGGGAAAAGCATAGGGCCACAATGTACTCTTCCTCACGGCATCATCCCTCGCGGCTTCCCTTGGCTAGGGGAGGGAGTTCCCCGACCCCTTGTGCTTCCTGGGTGAGGCAACACCCCACCCTGCTTTGGCTCACCCTCCGTGGGCTGCACCCACTCTCTAACCAGTCCCAGTGAGATGGGCCAGGTACCTCAGTTGGAAATGCAGAAATCACCCACCCTCTGCATTGATCTCGCTGGGAGCTGCGGACCGGAGCTGTTCCTATTCGGCCTTCTTACCCTCATCTCTTTTCTTTGGTTTTTAAATGTCTTTGAGAAGAGTAAAAAAAATTATTTCTCAGTGTTAGCACAGAAACTGAAAATCTTGTCATTTAGAATTTCATACAGTAGATATTTTAGATGATTCACTTTGTTTTTAATTCATATGTTTTTGTAGGTAAGTAACCATGTCAGCTAAGAAAAAGGAAAAAAGTATGCAAACGTCAACCCATTTACCATTTTAGCTGATCTTGTACCATTACTTAAGTGTTTTCTTTTCTCAGTTGCCAAGTGAAATGCCCTTGCACTCCCGTCTATTTTCTGTTTTGAATGGAGCTGTAATTTATATTCTGTTTTAAAAAGGCTTTAAGAAGCATATTTTGTTTATTTTTAATGTATGCTAAAGTTTTAGGGGGAATAGCAAACCAAAATCTTTTCTTAAATGAGAAACAAAATGAACCAATTTAATATCGTTTTAGGTATTATTCTGAAAAAGTAAAAAAAAGTTTTTTTCCTCATGTAATAGAGAAATAATGTCTATGTTAACCTGGTCAAACAGATATAACCAAAATCATCGGTATAGTCTAATTCTTTTTAGGCTAGACTGACACTGCCAATAGTACTCTTATGCCATTTGGGGACTTGTAAGCAGACATTTAATAAATGTTTGTTAAATTAGTGAATATATATACATATATATATGTGTAAAGTTATACTCATGCCAAATTTATTACCAAATTTTGCTCATTAAAACTTAAAAGGATGCAGGTGAACTTTAACAATATGATCATTATTTCAAATTAAATGAAAATTCATAGACAAATTAAAATTTTCAGAGTGTTTTTCTTAAATTATTTCCTAAAATGTCACTTGTAGTTGTGCATGTTATTTTGAGAAAAATTTTGTCATACAGTATGAATTAGCTAATTATTAGAAATGATTTCCATTCAATAAATTAGTGATCAGGTGTTAGAGGGTGAAGAACTTTATGCCCTTTTTTAATGCACAGGATATTCTGAATATGGTATGGTGACTCTTGCACCAAGTATGAACATAGAAATGTCATAGTGGGTTTTCCCACTCTTCTTGCCAGGTAGTCTGTTTCTGTCTTGTGATAGTGTTGAGTGAGGGTTAGCGTCCTAGAGATTCCTGTGGCCTCTTTTCTCCCCCATTGAGCACTGTTTTCATAGTATTTTAATAATTGTCGCAATAGAATAAAAATGTCTTTAGGGTGGAGGCCTTGTCTTCTGTCTTGGACTTCTGTGCTCTCATTTTTAATCACAGACGGTCACTGAGCAATCCTTCAGATATTTGGGGAATGAATAAATGTCCCATAGCAATAAGAGAAAAGTTAATAAACATTCAAGTGGTAATCCATGCATCAATACAATTTGTGATAAACAAAGATGAATATATGTTCCATTTTTCTCCCCACAGTCTCCAAACGTCCACAACTATCCCGATATGGAAGCCGTTCCCCTGTTGCTAAATAATGTGAAAGGGGAGCCCCCGGAGGACTCGTTATCAGTAGATCACTTCCAAACACAAACTGAGCCAGTGGACTTGTCAATAAACAAAGCCAGGACGTCCCCTACTGCCGTTTCATCCTCCCCAGTTTCCATGACAGCGTCTGCCTCCTCACCTTCTTCAACTTCAACCTCCTCATCGTCTTCTAGTCGTCTAGCCTCATCCCCAACCGTTATCACATCAGTATCTTCAGCGTCGTCTTCGTCAACAGTATTAACTCCAGGGCCCCTTGTTGCCTCTGCATCTGGTGTTGGAGGCCAGCAGTTTTTGCACATTATCCATCCTGTACCGCCTTCAAGTCCCATGAATTTACAGTCTAACAAACTGAGTCATGTTCACCGCATCCCCGTGGTGGTACAGTCGGTGCCTGTTGTCTACACAGCTGTAAGGTCACCTGGAAATGTGAACAACACTATTGTCGTGCCGCTTTTGGAGGATGGGAGAGGCCATGGCAAAGGTAAGAGACATAAACAAAGTCTTGATTGATTTCAGCACTAGAGGTGACTTCGTTTTTTGCATTGAACATTTTTGCATTGTATGCAGACCCTACATCTAAAGAAGTTCTGTGTAGAGCAACGCAGAGAGACACTTCAGTTTTCAAGGAGAGCACAGTTTAGTGGTAACTCACCCTATGTTTATGTAACTATATGCCAGTTTTGCTTAGTGTATTTTTATTTACCATAGGTCACATAAGGTCAGAATTCAGATACCTAAATTTGCAAAATAATAACTTGCTTTTAAATGCCCATCTTTAAATGCTCAGTTGGAAAGGGCAATCTATGATTAACATAATTGCTTATGAAGTATAGATTATAGATTATGAAGTGTAAATTTTTTTAAGTAAATTAGGATATTTCTTTGTTGAGTTGTTCAGTTGGAATTTATTTAGGTGGTAATAATATAAAATATTGTGAAGTTGGCAATGCCTGGAATCTAGTCATTCACTTTTGAGTAACCTATAAATTAAGTTGCCATTAAAATAATTCTAAAATTAGGTGTTTGACTATAATAGTATCATGCAGCTTATGTTATTAACCTATTATAAGGCTAAGTCATTTTGAGGAACAGGATGACTCATTATACTGGAAATATTTCAAGATTCAGTATTAATACTCCCTTCTAGGGTCTAGAAGGCAGGAAGATACTTTGCCACTTGACTATGTGTAATAATCACTAGTTACTTAATTAAACTTGATAGTTATGCAGCTGATCGTGAAGTTGTTTTCTACTTCTAAGTTCTTTTTTTCCCGAATTTTACTAGAATGAATTGTCATAGCATCATGCTGTCTTTTTCTTTACTACCTATGAATCTAAAAAACAAGCCACCCCTCAATAGAAACGCAAAATGCCCATAATCAGTGACTCATTCCCTTGTAAAGTAAATACATATGTATGTATTTTTTTTTAGAGCCTAGAAATAATGATGGATTAAGATTTATGTTGTATTACTTTTTGCTTTGACACCGTATTACTACTGAGGCCTGTAATTAAAATATGATCGATGAGTGCATAAAACACTGCCTTCTCTTGAAATGCTGGTAAATATGGTTGTTTTGGTTCTTGTATAAGGTGGGAATAAATACATAGAAGTAACATTTGATTGTGAACTCACAGAAATGTTTGCAGATATGAATTACAAAATTGTGCATTCATCATTAGCAAGATATTGTTTATCTACAGTGAGTTTCTTCACCGCACATGAAATAAGTTTCATCTTCCCAGTTTAACCAAGTTAAAATCTGATGATTCAGAGCATACAGGCATTTTAGACTGCAAACTTGAGATGCAGACACTCCTTGCTTACCTGATAATTTCTTTCTTTTGTTCTCTATTGTGCCAGGAGCTAGTCCCACCATCCTCTAGTGAAAAGGTGGAGGAAAAAGAGGTATTAGGGAGCCAAACCCTCTTTGATATTGCTGACACTTCTGATTGAACTGAACCAATTAAATTTGAATAGTAATAACTGCAGGCCAAATCAGATATTTATTTTCTTTTACAATTTAGAAGTAAGATTGTAAATTTTTTAAGAATTAGCAATTAAAATTTAGCAAAACATGCAAACTTGCATATTATTTTATATATGTGAATATGTGTACACAGTAGAACCCAATCTTTGTATAAGATAAAAATTGCTTTATTATAAAGTTGATAAAGATATTAATGTTGCTCATGACCTTTCATACAATATTGATTCACTAATGAAAGAAACAAAAGTGATAGATTTTTTTTGTTTGCCATGATCATTTTGTGGGATTTTTATTTTCAAAATATAATATATAAAGTATATTGCTAAAATTTAATTTTCTGGAAAATGAATTATTGCAGCAGAACTTTTAAGACTCATACTGTAATTTGCTCTCTGCATGAATATATTTGTTTCATGCAGCATTTTTTACTCAGTAGTTTTCTGATATCAGTAACAAAAATTTAAAGCATAAACCCCATGGACTGTGCTATGGTCATTAGGAATATGGGATTTGGAATCAAGGATGCATGCATTAGAACCCTAGCTCTGTCACTGACAGCTGTGTGAAAGGGAAAGTCATTTAATCTCACTAATTCTTCATTTATATTAGTAATAAAATGGGGATAATAACATGATCTAGTGTAGAAAATTATTGGGAAGATTAAGAACATATAAATGTGTAGCATCAATTAATTATCAATTAATGCTTGAAATTACTTATCATTATTATCTCTCCCCAAAAATATCAAAATCAATAATATTAAAAAAGTGTTTTCTCTTTTTGATCAAAACAAATATGGAGGAACAAAAACTTGTTGAATTTTAAAAAGAAAAACTGCCTCAAGACATTGGTATGGAACTGTTTCTCAAAGTTTTTACTATAACAAATTATAAGGGATGAGAGTTTAACATGAGACATTATCTGAGGACATCCCATATTTTCTATTTTTATTAGTTTATACTAAGTTTTTATAATCACCATATTCTACAAATGTTGCTATAGCATTTTATAAGTATTTTTATTGCTTAACTGATTAATTAGGTAATAGTAAAACTGTCTAGAGGAGGAAGCCTGCCTACCTCACAGAATGAATAAAGGAAAGGGCATTTCAGTAATTCCTCAGTTCTTTGTTTTGCATATATGCAGCTGGGCAGTGAGCCAGCAATGAAGGCTAAGAATAAAGGGAGCCCCCATTTCCCTTCCTACTTAAGATGTGTATTTCTGGTATGGATGAGCAAAGGAAAATACAGTAGGGAAGTTGAATTTTTAAAACACTAATAACAAAAATACAAAATGTAACACTTAAATGTAGATGATTACACTGGCTAGTTACTTTTAAAGTTGGTATAGCGTATCTGGTCTCTGATGGAGAAATGGATTACCCTACATGTCACATTACATGAAGGACTGTGAATGCACACGTCTGTGTCTAAGCTCACGTGTCCTGTCAATTGAATCATTTATCTTTTCAGCTGTTTATTGTTCATCTATCATTATCAGGCATTTTATCGACACCAAAGATACAGTGTTGGACAAAGCAGATGTTGTTTCTGTCTCATTGTGCTTACAGTCTAATGAGAGCTACTGACGCTCCACAAGATAATCATAGAAACAAGTAGCTGATAATTGTGGACAGAGGTGGACTAAAAATAGACCAGCCAGGGAGTTGCCCAGTGGAATGGGTTTAATTATAATCGCAAATAGGGAAAGCTGTATTTGACCAAAGAATTTTCATGTAGGATGTCATGTTCTAAGAAGACCTGTACTTACTGTGATGCTCAGGGGATGGGGAGGGTTTAGGGAAGGGTGGGGGTGAAACCCACCAGGGATGCTTGAGTAAGGACAGAATGGCATGAAAAGACTTTTTTTAAAACTCCTTCCTGAGAAGTATGAAAATGACTTCTAGTGAGGCAGAACCTCAGCCTTTGCAAGTAGGTAAAGAATAGTCATCTAAAGCAATGGCAGGTTGTCAGCTAGCACAGAACACCGAGACATCTCTATTGGGCCTTGGATGTAACATGTGATACAAAGAAAAATGGAATGATGTTCTAAAAAGTACTTTAAACAAACAGAATTGAGCTATGAGAGGGAGGATGTCAGAAAACGTCCTGAGGAAGACATTTTTCCATTTGACACCAAAGGATAAGTAGCAGTTAGCCCCCCACAGTGGTGGTACTGAGAAGTGCAGGGCTCTTCACAGAGACAAGAGTTTTGTTCTTGTATTAGGTTGATTGCGTTTTTTGTCAGTGGAATGGCAAAAGCTGCAGCTACTCTTGCACCAACCTATACTGTGGGATCTGAGACATTATACTTATAAACCGGGCCCTAAAGGGATTATTTGACCTCACAAAAAAATTTCAGTCCTTCTTGGGTAAGTTTGTGGCACATTACCTGGGAGATGTTCATTAGCTTTTACAGATATTTAATAGCAGAAAAGCTTTCAGCAAGCTTGTCCAGCCCGCAGCTGTGGGCTGCATGCGATCCAGGACTGCCTTCAGCGAGGCCCAACACAAATTTGTAAACTTTCTTAAAACATTATGAGACTTTTTGGCAACTTTTTTTTTTTAACTCATCAGCTATCATTAGTGTTAGTGTGTTTTATGTGAGGCCCAAGATAATTTTTCTTCTTCTAATGTGGCCCAGGGAAGCCAAAGATTGAACACCCCTGGCGTAGAAGGTCAAGACAGATCACAGGCAAAGTTGTTCTTGGTTCATTGTTGGCTTTGCCTTGATGGAAGAGCAGGTGTGTTTAGGATTCTCCTTCCTTCCGATATGCAGTCTGCATTTACTTTATACCAACCACATTTCTAGGAATTAGTGTCCCAAAATGAGCAAGTCCCTGCTGTCAGGGACCTTACATTCTAGTAGTGGAGACAGTTCATGTCTGTCAGATACTGTAAGTGCTATGAAGAAAAATAAGGCATGATAAGGAAGATGGAAAGTTAATAGGAGAAGGCACGGTGTTAGGTGTAATCAAGGAAGGCCTCTCTGAGAAGTAAGCTGTGCCAAAGATAGCTGGGGGAAGACCTTTGCACAAAGAGAACTGCAGGTTCAAAGAACTCTGAGGCATGAGTGAGTATGGCCTTCTTGAGGAGGAGCTGCTAGGAGGCTGGTGGAACTAGAGAGGCTTGAGTAGGGGCAGGGGAGGGCAAATGAAGGATCTGGTAGCTTTCCAAGGCAATGCTGTACAGTCTTTGGTTTTGTTTTAAATATGTTAGGAAGCCACTGTAATCAAAATGAGCAGGAGGGTGACATGATCTGTTTTACCTTTTACAAAAATCATTGAGCCACTGCATGCTGTAAAGAATATGGGGAAGGAGCAGAACTAGGAAGAACTTGTGGTGGGGGGGAACTGTTGACGTGTGGTTTGGATGGTGAGATATGAGGAAAGGAGAGGAAGTAAGGATGACGTCCAGGTTTTGGCAGAGCTCTTGTTCTCTGCCAAGATGAGCAAAGTGGAGTTGAGAAAGGACGTGATAAATTTGATATGCCTGTTCCACATTCGAATAGAGAGAGCTTGCGATGGTAGTTGGAGGGTGAGCCTGGAGCTCAGAGGAAAGAGGAGACAGATTTGGAGAAATAAAGTTTGGGAACCACTAGAGATCATCTCAGGAGATCCAAATGGAGAAGGAGAAGCGCGGAAGACTGGACACTTTAGCTTGATGGGATTAGAAAGTGAAGAGGGATGCAGCAGTCAGCACGGAGACCCATCTGTTCACGAGGAGAGTAGAGGAATGTTAAAGAGAATGCAGGTGGGAATGTTTTCCAGAGCTACTTGTCAATGATATCCAGTGCCGCTCAGGGACCAAGTAAAATGAGGACTGAAAAGTGTGGATTTGGCCAGGGAGTGTTCGTCGTTGACACTGGCATTGTGTCGGTGGAATGGTGGAGAGAAAAGACAGCCTGAAGTAAGTTTGTGTTCAGATGGGAGGTGGGGAAGAGGAGATTGAAAGCCTAGATAGCTCTTTGGAGTAATTTTGCTTTGAAGAGTTATAGAGAAATGGAATGAGAGCTGGAGAGGCATTCAGGTTCTCAAGGGAGGGCTTTTAAAAGAGGGAGATAGTATAGCATGTTTATATGCCATCAAGAATAATCCTACATCATTAACTTCTATTTTTTTTTGCATTTCCTTTCATTTTCATTATGTATCTTTTCCTAACAATTTTGTCAACATAATAAACTGACTTTAGAATTCAGTTTGATTACTGCAAGATGCAGGTATGTCTACAGTGCAATATAAGCAATAACATGCAATTAAGGACTTTACTTCTATAATTCTTCCTGCTCTAGAATCATCCATTTTCAACTCTCTACTGGATTATTAGAAAACAAATACAAATAAAAGTAAAATTTGAGTTCTGTTGATAATTATAAAAATGATACCAGAAATTACATAAGATCAACATTTTTTCCTTCATTGTCTAGTGGAATGTGCAGAATAACTGAAAATAAACCGTGGGTCCAAAATAATCGTTTTATCCTTAAGGGACATTTTTTACATTTAAACATTAATAGGTATTACATATTAGAAATTCAAGATACGTAAAAGGTAATGTCAGCCAGATGTAGTGACTCATGCCTGTAATCCCTGCACTTTGGGAGGCCGATGTGGGCAGATTGCTTGAGCTCAGGAGTACGAGATGAGCCTGGGCAACATGGTGAAACCCTGTTTCTACCAAAAATTAAAAAAAAAAAATTAGCCAGGTGTGGTAAGCACCTGTGATCCCAGGTACTTGGGAGGCTGAGGTGGGAGGATCACTTGAGCCCAGGAGGTAAAGGTTGCAGTGAGCTGAGATCACACCACTGCACTCCAGCCTGAGTGACAGAGCCAGATCCCATCTCAAAAAAAAAAAAAAAAGAAAGAGTTAATGTCATAGCCAGTCTGTGATAATCCAATTAAAGATGTAGGGAGTAAAAAACAAAAGGATGCTTCTCCTCCATTCCATACCTGAGCCAGTCCTTCTCCGTGTTTGCGGAGGAATAAGTAACCTTGATGCCTGGGAGTGAGACTTGAGCAAGGACCTGATTGATCAGTGGCTTTGAAACCATCAGGGCCTACAGAAGCCTTGTGCAGCCAGGTGGGTATTTTACTTTGCCCAATTTTCTTTCCTAACCACTATTCTTTTCTTCCTTATTAACTTACGTAGATACGCTGTTATTTCTCCCCTTTCCCCACATGGCTGTCTTTTCCTTAGCCACGCAAAAGCAATGACATGTCCACAGGACAGTAATAAAATAGATTGCCTGAAGGAAAAGAACTCTGCTCTGGTTTCCTACCCAGCCACATTTTGTTTCATGCAAATTTAACACCAGCAGCAGAGTCTACCAGCATTTTAGAAAATGTATTTATTACATTAAGACTTTTATTGGAATAGTGTCATACTTGAAAAATAACTTATCGTAGGTCCTAAGTGCATTATTTCTTCTTAAAATAATTATGTGATTAGATCCTTGAGTATGAAGTACTTTTTCCCAAAATACCTGAGTAGAGCATGTCGATACTGCCGTTAAAAAACCAATCCTATTTGGGTGTGCAGTTTCTTTGGTCTCTTCGTTTTAAAGAATGTTGCTTTCTTACTATATTTAGATGCAGACACACGGTGAGGAGTCCTCCAAAAATATGTTATTTTCGTATTTTCATAGCATCCATTCAGGAGTTTCAAAGGGATGTGGCCATGGACTAATTTGAAATACACCCCATTTTCTTCCTACAGGCTGTTGCTTTTCTCAGCAGCCTAGAGAAAGAAGCCACAAGTGTATTTTTAGTCTCATGCTGGTTATATCTGTGAAAGGAAATATAGTCATCACAGAGATAGCTGCAAAGCTCATTGCGCATCGTGACCTTAGATTCTGTCCCATTGATGAAACTGGAGTTTACTCCCATGGAACTTCCCATTTCAGGCCTCTTTGTTTCACTAATTTTCTTCTGTCATCAGCTTTCTCACTGTTGATGTATTTGTTTCAGGTCACGAATCCTTCCTGACTCAGTTGTTACAGACTTCATTCATGTCACAGACTCACTTCTTCTGTCCACCTTATATGTGACTGTCCTCTTTTGTTCACCATTTGGTGGAATCCTGGAGTCATCTGTCCATATGACAGAATAGTCCTAGGCAGCTGACCTATGATTATGTGTAAAGTTATCTTTGCTTCCCTTGATGACTTGGTTCTATTTACTCTTTTTTATTTTATTTTATTTTATTTTATTTTATTTTATTTATTTATTTTTGAGATGAAGTCTCACTCTGTCCCCAAGCTGGAGTGCAGTGGCACAATCTCAGCTCACTGCAACCTCCACCTCCCAGATTTAAGTGATTCTCCTGCCTCAGCCTCCTGAGTAGAGTAGCTGGGACTACAGGTATGTGCCACCATGCCCAGCTAATTTTTGTATTTCTTAACAGAGACGAGGTTTCACCATGTTTGCCAGGATGGTCTCAATCTCTTGACCTTGTGATTCGCCCACCTCGGCCTCCCAAAGTGCTAGGATTACAGGACTGAGCCACCGCACCTGGCCCTATTTACTCTTAAGTATGGTGCCTACTAGCCATAGGTTAATACTTCAATTCAGAATTTGACTTTTATCAACAAATTATCCTGTTACTTATGGTCTTTACTTTTTTAATGTTGCTTATTGGGCAGTGGGACTGGAATATTGATGATTTTTAGTTTACGATGATTAAATATAGGCTTTGATAAGACTTGAGTGTTTCACTCTTATGGCAAAACAAAGACAGGAACTTGTTAAATAGAGAAAGGCAGGCAGCTCATATTTTTGAAAAACGGAATTTTTACTCTGAGTTCAAAACCTTTTTTTCCTACAGATACACTTGTGATTTGTGGTTTGTTTTTACCTGATTTTCAACAAGGAGTAGAAACTTATCTGCATTTTTTTTACTTCTGGGCATACACAAGAGGTTGAATAGATTCCATCAAAAAATTGGCTTCTTAGGCTCTTATTTATCTGAAATGCCTACAATCTGTCAATCCCACTGCTTCATCCGGCATAGACTGGGATAGTTCTAAGATTCAATGATGATAACTGGTTCACGGAAGAGACAGAAACGGTCTGTGTTGTTCTCAGAGAATTAGCGGAAAAGAGAAAACTGTAAGCTCCTCATAGACTGTAAAATGCCCAGAAATGAGTTTGATTAGCTCCCCTCACCTCCTTGCATTTAATAGTAAATAAAAGTACAGAGGAAAAAAGTGGAGGAAGAGGAGAAGGTCTGGATACCTAGGACGTTTCTTTTAAAAGGTAGATATTACTTAAGGAAGTGGAGATAAAGAGGACAGTCAAACCCATTTGTTAGGCAAAGTGACTAAAGCAAGAAGAGGTTAACAAAATGGGCTTTGTTTTCATTTCATTATAAAGTAATATTAGGTGCTACTGAATAAGGTAACCTGGCACACTATTTTATTTGTTAGGTCAAGTTTCTCCTGTAATAAAAAGACCTAGTTTATGTTTAAAGAAATACTTTTATGCTTAAATTATATTTTGCTAGCAAAGTATTCTCATGTAATCTACATACTTATGTTTTTACCAAACCTGAACAGTTTTCTCTGATAATATTTAGTATATTGAATATTACCTATTGGATTTTGATGTGTAATATCTTTTATTTCCCTTGTGAATGGTTCTATTTAAAAAAAAATTGTTCTACCTGGAATAATGTTCTTATTAAATATGCTTCTAATTTCATATAGTACAAGCGTTCTTATGCTACAAGGGAATTCTTATTCTACATAGTAGATTGCAAGTATTTGTAGAATTATTTTGATGCTATTTTGGCATCTATACTCACAGTAATAAATATATACATATATAAAAACATATTTAGTAAATAGATACTTTTTCATTAGTAGAAACAAATGAAAGAAGGAAGAATATAAGATCCAGAGGGAAACTTGGTCTTAGAATCATTACCAGCACTGTTTTAAATTGGCTTTTTAATAATTTACAACTCTGTGGCTGTGGTTTCTGTTTCCTGTTTTTTTCTTACTCCCTTAATAATTCTTTTTCTTTTTCTGTTCCAGACTATGTTACTATTTTCTCAGCTCTTTCACTCTGCCTGTGTTCCTTTGTTAATGGGGAATTTGATTAACTGGGTATTCTGCTTTGTATTCTTTAGAAAACAACGAATTGATATTTGTCCTTCTATCTAATAAATGAAAAAGAGCTACCAATTTGCAGGGTGATAATCACATACTCAGTTCTTTCTCCAGCCACCTTTATGTAGGGGAAATGCTACTTTGATCATCGGCCAATTGTGTGTGTTTTTCACAACCAGGCAGCCTTACCATCGTTTTTTCTTTTAATAATTAGTTCATTTATTCAACAAATGTTTTATGGGCAATTTACATGCCCAGGAATATCTCTCAGTCGTAACTATGGCACTTAAAAGAGAAATTCTTGTTAAAAGTCAGCTCTAGTTTACAATAGACCAAAATGATGATCACACTGTGGGTCATTTTCAGTTGGAAATCAGTTTAGTAGTTCACAATGAGTGGTTTTAAAGAAATGAAATAGAACGGAGTAGATTGAAAAATCTCTGAGAGTGTCACCCAAATAAGTTTTATTCCATGAAATTTTTGTTCATTAACTTGTTTACATATATGCCAGTGTGGTACTGTGGGCAGGGGTAATGTGGTACATGTGTACTGATCATGCTGATATACGTATTTCTTACTGTGGTTTCTGTCCAGTTTCAGAGAAACCCCACTGGATCTCCCCTCTTTCACTCAGCCCCTTCCCTTTTCCTTGCCCTTTCTGCACCTCCCTTTCAAAGTACCCTCCTCAGTTCTAACACCTTTTATTCTCTCCCTTTCCCTCCATTTTTCTGTCTTCTTCCCTTTCTCAGTTGTTTTTCTCTGTCTCCCTCTACTCCTCACCATTCTACCTTTTTCTGAGTCTTGATTTTTCTCTTTCATGTCGACTAAATCACCTTTACCAGAAGTCCTGTGTTATGGAACGATGAGACCTGTAATGAAAATGACAGTCTTTGTATTGCCATCTAGTGGCAGAATTTTAGAATGACATGAACTGAAAGACAGGAACTCTACAATCTAATTATTTTTTCTACCATGCCCCTGGATTTTTCCCAGCTAGCTTGGTGTTGGTGTTGTAATACAGTGTGGTGAATATGGCCCTTTTAAGTAAAAGTCAAACCTGAATTTAAGACCTAAGTTATCTACTTTGTTTTTAGAGCTCAAATATGTGAAATATTTTTTAGTACTGTATTTAATTTGGGCCAAAAAAAAAAGGCTTAACTTCTACTCACTTATCACACTTCCCATCATGTCCATTTGTATGTGACTCTGTTCAGTGGAAATAAAAATGGTGCGTTCTGTGTATATGTGCATGGTGTTTTTTAAAAACTATGAATTAGGTTTGTTGGCTAAATAGAAGCATATGTACGCCAACTTGTGTGCTACTAGGAAGTTTTGCTGAGAGGTGAACCCACTGAGAAAGGATACCAATCCCCTAGAATGTCATAGAGAGAAAATAAAATTAAAATGGGCTGGGTATGGTAGTTCATGACTATAATTTCAGCACTTTGAGTGGTTGAGGTGGGCAGATCACTTGAGGTCAGGAGTTCAAGACCAGCCTGGCCAAAATGACGAAACCTCATCTTTACTAAAAGTATAAAGTTAGCCGGGTGTGGTGGCATAGGCCTTGTAATCCCAGCTACTCAGGAGGCTGAGGCACAGGAATCACTTGAACATGGAAGGCAAAGATGATTGCAGTGAGCTGAGATTGTGCCACTGCACCCCAGCGTAGGCAACAGAATAAGACTCCATCTCAAAAAAATAAAAAGAAGATAAAATGAAAATAAATACAGTGGATAGTTATGTCTTGGGACAAAGAGTTCAATAAAACAGAATGTAGGAAAACTTAGTAAAACTGAGAGAACTAGGAATAGCCGTGGGAGAATTCATCACAGAAACTGCGTTTTCAAATACTAGGCTCTTAGGATTTCAGTAGGAGCATGGCATAATTAGAAGAAAGATAATTCTTTGGTAGGTATGTGGATTTCTCCGTTTTTTGGGGAGAGAAAGATCTAGCAGGACTTGGATAATCTATAGTAAGAATAAGCTCCTCTGCTGAGAAGAACTTTGGTGCTTATATAATATGGTTTATATTGTTATAAATCCTCATTTCTAAAATAAAGAGATTGGGGGGGTTCTCCCAGAATTCTTCACAAAAATTTAAGCTCTTTAAAAGGATCATTTAAGCCTCATTATCTAATATTTCCCCAACGTTGTGTTTGACACTAGTAAATGCTCAATAAATGTTTATTGAATGAAGAGATGGATAAAGAAATGAATGCATTAATGTAGCCTGCTGCAGGAAGAGTGTTTTGTGTGAGATGTTGAGGAATGCCGTGGCCTGTACAGGCATGCAGTCCTAAACCCTGACCATAGAAGAAACCTTCCCATGGTGAAGTAGAAGGCTGCCAACACACAACATGGTAGCCAGCAAGCCTCTGCACATCCTCACAGGCTGGCACCTACTGCCCCTCCATCTTAGTCTGTTGCCATTCCACCAGATACGTCTCATGTCCCAGCCATGTTGCATGGCCCTTCAGCTGACATTCTACCTTTATCCATGTAGAAAGCAAATCGAAGTCTTCTCTTTCTCTGACAAAGGATGTGGTTCAAATGCCTTCTTTTCTGAAATAGTACATACCAAATTGTAAGGCAATTCATACACCACCACCTCCCCGCCACAAACACACACACTCCATCTTTTCTCATTGCCTTACTACTACCTTCTTCAACATCTGGCGAACGATAAACACTCTTAAGTGCAGAGTGAGTGAATACCATTGCCAAAGCTCTTACTGTGGTATGTCAATCTATAGTTGCCTGGTACTTGAATTTATTGTTTCTGCTGTTTCCCAGTTTATTTTGTAGTACTTAATATCAAAGAATAACGTTTGTGGTATCTTACAGATACTTGATGTGATTTAGGTTTTAGTAGTTTCTGGAGATGAACCCCTGTGGGTGAGAAATATTCTTACGGCTTCCAAACAGTCTTAATACAAAGATATTGCTGTATGAAAATTATAGTCAGTTCTTATTTATTCTTTTACTCTCAGGTAAAATATTTTACCTGTGAAGCTAGGATAAATAATAGCTTTGATTGGATCCAGGCAATTAATAGAGTCTGCTAGGTTTCTTCTATAATAGTAATGCCAATTTCATTTCCCAGTCAGGGTGAAACAAATTATGCCTCCTCCCCCACTGCAGTTAACTGCATCAGCATCATCATGCCATAAAATTTGAAAACTGTGGAGTATAGGTAATCCCACTATAAATTGTAATAAAAATTACCTCTCCAGACTCTATATTCTCGCCATTAAGTTCATAGACACTGTCTCTTTGTACATAAAGTTTTATGAAATAAATCGACCATTTCTCCTGTCCTTACCAGATAGCAACCTGTCTTGATTTAAAAGCTGATAATGGTACAATCAGCTTTTGGTGTTTGTAGAACATTTTAAAAGCATACATTTCCTTTAACAAACCTTAAGTAGAAGGGCAGTGCTACTTTTATTTGTGCTAGAGAGTTAAATATCTCTGTGAGAAAGAATAAATGATGTATTTACCATGGTGGGCCCATTTGTTGCATCCATAAAACAAAGGTTCGGTTTTCCTCCTCAGATCTGTAATCTTAAAAGTGTGTTAAGTAAACCCCAGCACGAATCTAAGATAGCTTTGTCTGAATTGTTTCTAGTATTCTGTGTTTAGAAGAAATTTTCAATTTCTTGATTGCTTTTTTGTCTCTTTTGTGCTAAATCCAAGGGCTCCCTAATCATCTTGGTGTGGCCTTTGTCAGAAGTGAGTGTTGTAAATTAGTCCTCTATAAACACAGAGACCTTTTAAACAGAGGAAGCCTTCTAGAGGCGCAGGCTGTAAATCTCCAAAGAACATGAACTAGACTCTGGAGGAAATCTTGTGTTATAATGAAGGGAGAGTAGGTGACATTTGAGGTGGAAGTTGGAGAAGCATAAGGCTTTGGAACTCAAAGTAAATAGCAGTATTTCAGACCAGGAAAAGAGTCAATAATGAGGGTAGAGAATGGAGGACGTACAAAGAATGAAGAATCCTATGCTTGTACTGAAAAGTAGCCCATGAGGTCCCCTCGTACTCAGGTATTGCATATGATACAAAACATGTTGCCTACATCATATGTACTCTATGCTACTTACAGGAAAGCACTCAAGATCCTCCCTCTTTGAAAGCATTTTAACTCGTGGCTTAGATATATTTGTTACAGTCTCTGAATAAAATGTTCTAACGGCATTAAGTAGAGAATAGCAAATAAAAATGTGAAGGAAAAGTAAGTGATAGGAATATTTGTAAGTGATAGGAATTTTTCAATCTTTATTTTTGTAACTTGGGTTCCCTAAAATGTCTTCTTGGTAGATTTTTATGGATTCCCAATAGCCACATAATTTTGTAGATTTCATTACTGAAAGAAAACAGATCTACTGATTTTGCATTACTAGTTTATAGATGCTCAATACCTCCTGAGATTCTCATCTACCAATTCCCTGCCCGAATTAGGAAACTCCCTTTATCTGTAGGGGCACTGAGGGTAAAAAGTGGCAGCTAGCAAAAAAGATGTCAAAATCATTATTAAAATAAGAACTTGAATAATTACAGCAAGGTCTTTCTGGATGGGAGCAAACGGGCTAACACGGCACTTTAGTCCTTGGAGAGAATACTTTATTGCAGGGTAATAATTGCTTTTGAAATAATGACCATTAGTAATGAAAGAAAGGTTAAATTATCATCAGTCTATTTGAAAAAGGCAGCAAAGTATATAATAAATCTTGTAAATATGTTTATTAAAAATCATTTAAATAATGATACATAACCTTTATTGAATGCTTATATGTTCTTTGTGCTCTACATGTTATCTTTAAGCCCTACAATAGCCAACATATAGATATAGTTGTCAGTCTTTTGAAATGAGAAACTAAGACTCATGTAACTTTCTGTACCACTTACAAGGGCACAGCTTAAAAGTGGTAGAGCCGTGAATTAAGTCAGAATTTCTAAACGTTCCATAGCCATTTTGCTGTACTTAGGCTTGATGCTTTAAAAGGTATGGCTTAATTATCTAGAGAATTTGTCAGTTTTAATTATCCAATTCCATAGTGCCTCAAATTAGGTGGCATTATGTTTTTAAATCATTTAATTTTTGGGCAAGCATTAAAATTTATTATATATGAAATCTATTATATATGTAAAATAAGTGTGTGTATGTGTGTGTGTATGAATTGCATGAGGTAATTCCATGTTGCTAAATATTGATATTATAGTACTGTATTATGTATTTCCATTTCTTCAGCATCCTGTAGCCTGAAAACAAAAGCCTTCAGCTGTAGGTTAACATTTCTAGGTGTAGGGAAATTCTGTCAAAGTGTGGTTCACTGAGTTTTAGAGATCGACATCCATGTCATTTTTAGACATATCTGGCCCCTGCCTGGAGCTCTTTTGAGCAGGGAATTGGTTAGAAAGACGTATACAACACAGACATGCCTGCTCTATCTTGCCTCGTTCTGGTAGTGATAATTTTCTGGAAAACACAAAGGGAAACTAGAAAATAAAGACACGGCCAACATTTATTATTACTGTTATAATTATATTTATTTTTCTTAGATTAATGAGTTCAATAAAATTCTGAGCACTAGCCAATAGCTAATAATCATTATAACATTACAGTTTTAGAATTATCCAAGCTTATATAAGCAGATGTTCAGAAATGCCTTCTTCAAAATTGGAAAATAAATTCAATAAAATGTGTGTTTGGTTATGGAGAATAGCTTCATAGTAAAATCTGGCATTTTCCAGTTTTTGTTTCAGTGTCTTTTCAGAGTCATATAATCTTTGCTGTTTTTGTAGTTCTCTATTATTTATTAAGTTTATCAAAGAGTAAAATATTTTGCATACTGTCCAAAATGTGTTGGTATTGTGATAGGTCACGAGAAGTATCTTTCATCCCATTCTGGAAGTCGTGGTTATAGTACATCATTATCCATTTATCATCTAACAAATGAGCACTCGCTGGTGATGCACTACTTAGTGGCATTATTGTGCCCATTGGTATAATCTACAGTAATCAAGATAGTATAACCTCCAATTATGTGTTTTATTATCTCATTATCCACCTTGCAACTCATACAACTATTAACAAGCACATTTCTTGCCTTCTTTGGCCAGTTGTGATTACTTTAATAGTTAGTCACCATGATAAGCCTCTCATACTTACAATAAACCTGCTTTCAATCATAACTTACACTAGTTTTAACTATATAATTTTGTGTGATCTGATAGAAACAGAGGATTACAGCTTTGTCCTTTTGCAAGTCTAAATAAGCCACTGAATGGTTTACAACTTTTTCAGTATTGTGCTCTGTTTTTATAATTATGATGAACGTTGAGAATGCAATCATCCTTAAATAGCAAGAGTAAGCCATCACAGACTCTGTTAGCATTATTTATTCATTTTGTACCTTATTCCAGAAAACATATAGGGGAGCTCAGCCATATTCTTACTATTCAGTCAGTAATTCAGCCAGCTGTAATTGTTCAGGCAGTCAGAATATACAGAGGCCTTGCGTATTTGTAAGTTTCAGAATGCAGTGTCCATCTGATACCCAGGCATGTTAGTATACACTCAGAGAAGAACATGGTACTAGACCCTATTATGCATCTATATATAAATATAAATGCACATATACAGAGACAGATATATGTGAACATGTATATATTTTTATGAAAAAATGATACTGCCTAGAAGTTTATAAACCAAAAGAAACTAGTTGACTTGTTATAAAACTCTTGGATTTTATTCTCTATCTTGTAGCATCTCAGTGAAAGAAAGATCTTTATTATTTAATTATAGTACTGATTTATTTTGTTTATTGCTCTCTGACTCATCTGTCAAAACTAAGTAAAATTTGGGCTGCCAGATTTAAAAATGAAGATTTTTTAAAAAGTCTT
Organism: Cacajao melanocephalus; assembly: GCA_963573385.1. Lineage (NCBI taxonomy): Eukaryota > Metazoa > Chordata > Mammalia > Primates > Pitheciidae > Cacajao > Cacajao melanocephalus. The sequence continues at coordinate 54,403 of CAUYLG010033959.1, forward strand.
TGGTCTCCAATTTTCAACCTTTCGCTTTACCCAGGAATTGTCCAGTCTACTCCTTTCCGTTCACTTATTCATGTGATTAATACACGTTCATGATTCAACCACATGCATAACGTACAGTACCCACAATACACTCACAGTCAAATGGATAAAGCAGACAAAAAAGCCGCAGCGAGACAAGTTCTGTAATCCAGTGAACCCAGGCCCACAGACAGAGGTGGATTGCAGAGGAAGAGGGGCAGTACACTCGGTGGTGGTGTTGGGTGGCGGGGAGGTGTGGTTATCACTTCAAGACAAAGTTGTTTCTCAGAAGAAAGTATTAGTTACATTCGCTATGTAACCAAAGGGGAAACGAAGGGTAGTTTTTACAAAATGCAGACTCTTGGAAATACAAAAGGACATACTCTATCCTGGTAGATTAGATTCAACAAGTAAGATAGGTTGGTATCCTTCAAATGAAAAGTGCTTAAAAGAAATGGAAATGAAGCTTAAGGTCAGTATTCATGTTTGTGGTTATCTCAGGCCTTGTGTGCTGAGCTAAGGAGTTATTTACTGACCTCTACAGGGAGGCACGGGAAACTTGGAAGTAGATGGGAGTTAACATGGTAACATTAAAATTTGGGTCATGAAAGGCTGAAAATAGAGGGAAGGAGACAAGTTAGGAGACTGTTTCAGGAAGCCAGGCGAGGATAACAGAGAGCACGGGCAGGGGCAGTGTGAATGGAAATATGATAGAGCTTGTTGGCCAGTTGGATGTCAAGGAAAAAAAAAGAAAAAAGATAAATCTAGAATAATCCCCAGGTTTTTGTTCTGGCAAGTGGAACATGTTGAGAAAGTTCAGTGGAAGAATATATTAATTGAACGATTACACTGAGAATTCCACCCAAGTAGAAAAGCTGACAAAAACAACATGAAAGAAAAGTTAAGAGACAGTAGTTGAAGTATTCCAACATATATCTAAAATGACATTCATCAGAATAGATAGAATGCAACATTCAAAGAGATGTCTTGGAATTTGGGGAAATTAAGGAAGATTATGAATCTCAGATTGTAGACAAACTCAGTAAAAATCAATTCACATCTAGATATGGTACAGTGAAATTCCCAAACATGAGTTCCCTAAGGAAAACCTTAAAAGCTTGTCTGCAAAGGATTTAAGAATGAAAAGACTTAGAGGAACAACAGATGCCAGAAAGCAATACGCTCCTCAAAGGGCTGAAAGATCCTGGAATTCTGTACTTGGCTGAAGTAAAATTCCATCAGGAGTGAAATTAAAAAAAAAAAAAAATTCAGACATACATTGACTAAGACCTTACAGCCCACACAAATTGGCTGATATGACCCATGAAGAATATAATTTTGCAAACAGAAAAGCCGAAAAGAAAAGGAGAGCTTAGAACTGGTTTGAAAAACATAGATAAATGTATGCATGTGCATGAAGATAACTTTTAATTAACTCTTGATAGTAAAACATGCACCAAAATTCTGGACGGGCCGGACACAGTGGCTCATGCCTGTAATCCCAGCACTTTGGGAGGCTGAGGTGCACGGATCTCTTGAGGCCAGGAGTTCGAGACCAGCCTGACCAACATGGAGAAACCCAGACTCTACCGGAAATACAAAAATTAGCTGAGCATGGTGATGGGCACCTGTAATTGCAGCTACTTGGGAAGCTGACACAGTAGAATCACTTGAAACTGGGAGGCAGGGGTGGCCGTGAGCCAAGATCATGCCATTGCACTACAGCCTGGGTGGCAGAGGGAGACTCCATCTCAAAAAAAAAAATTCTGGACGAAATGATAAATGTGGAAGGTGGGAGGTTGCTTGGATAGTTACAGCATGCTCAATCTAGTGTTTGGGAGGAGAATTGACAACATGGGATGATTTTAGACTTTAGAAAAATTTTAGTATCTGTCAGTATTAAGTCTTATAACAGTGTGGGGAAATGTGGGTATTCACATACCAATGAGAGTACAAACTGATTCAGCAACTTTAAACATCAATTTGGCAATATTTGGTAAAATTGACAATATGCACACCCCATAATTTTCAAATGTATACCGTGAAGAAAGTTGCAGCAGCATTTGTAACAATGAATATTTTTAACAAATTAATTTTTCATCACTAAAATAATGGATAAATAATACTGCTTCATTTAGAAAATGGAATATTTTACAATTAAATGAAAGAGTATGAATAAATCTCAAAAACACAGTGTTAAATTAAAAAATTAAATAGAAATATATTGTTGGCCAGTTGCAGAGGCTCATGCCTGTAATCCTAGTGCTTTAGTAGGCCAAGGTGGGCAGATCACTTAAGCCCAGGAATTCAAGATCAGTCTGAGCAATGTGGTGAAACTTCATCTCTACAAAAAAATACAAAAGTTAGCCGGGCATGATGGCACACGCCTGTAGTCCCAGCTACTCTGGAGGCTGAGATGGGAGGATCACTTGAACATGGGAGGTCAAGTCTACAGTGAGCCAAGATTGTGTCACTGCACTGCAGCCTGAGTGACAGAGTGAGACCCTCTCTCAAAAAAAAATTTTTTTAATTATATATATATGTGTGTATGTATGTATAGATATGATATCGGTATGTGCCATTTTAAAAAGAGCAAAATTATAGGTATTGTTCATGGATATACATGTAGTTAAGGGCCAAAAATATGAATAGGAAGGTTATACATCAGAATACTATGGAAGAAGGAAACAAAATAGGAATTAAAAAAAAATACAAAGGAACTTTAATCTCTTTCTGTGATGTTTAACTCAATAATCTAAAGGAAATACCACAAAATGTTTAGGTATTTTGAATCTTTTGGGAAAATAAATAGCCATTATACATAAGCCTGGAATTTCTTAACTAAGAAGTGACTTGATATGAAAGAAAATCTGTAAGTAACAAGTTTGTAACAAGTTAATGAGGGAGCAAGTACTAGATCCTATGTTAAATGACTTTATATTTTCTTTTATATGAAGGATAGTTGGATGTGAGGAACAGTGGGAAGTAATGATTTTCAAGATTTAGGGAGTTCTTTCAGGAACGACATAAATAAAAATATTGAAGAATTGATTTGGCCCCTGACATCTTATTTGATAGCTTAAATGTGGCAGGCACACAGAAAGCTTGGCTGCTCTTATGGGCAGATGAATTTGGTTGGGTTGTAATGAGACACCCTGGCTCTCACATCTCAGCTTAGCCTCAGGGACAGCAGGTGCTTAGAGTGTGGGTAACCTGGCATCTTTGGTTAACGAAATCAAGGCTAGACGATGTTTAAAATATATGTTATTAGAGCAATGTGAATTTCACATTTCACTGTTTTTTACCAGTAGAAATTCCATTTTCCTTATATTACAAAAGATAGTATCCAGCCTGTTTGTTGATCAGCTACATACAACAACCTCAAGCACCATGCAATTTATCGGAAATTTGCCTGGCAAAGCCCAAGACCTCATCCTCTGTCAGAGCTCTTATCTTCTTCAGAAGCTGTCTCTTTTCACAAAACCAAAATGAGCTTTCTAAAGAGGTTAGCCTAAGCCCCGTTTAAAGCTGGAAAAGCAGAAAAGACTAGTGTGTGCCTCCTGTGCTCTCTTGGTGCTGTGGTATATGCTATGGCAGTGCTCTCACTTGCTTCACCTGGCCTGTCTCAAGACAGAATTATAACTTGGATCTTGTTCTTCAAGAGTCATTTCCACAGATACCGCCGCCACCACTCCCTAAACAAATCAGAGGCTTGAGTTCCTGGGCTTAGGAAGGGGTCCGACCAAACAAACTCCAATGCAGCGGCCATACCCTGAAGCCCAGGGAAGTAATAACTCCATTTCTAGTTGGTGGAAACCTCACCAGCCTTCATAGAGACTAGATAATTTATCATAATAGGGGCAGGAGGAACGGGGGCACTGTCACAAAATATGGAAATAACATCTTTTTAACAAACTCGAAAACAGAAAGAATACATATTTCTTTGTTTGTTTGTTTGTTTAAGGTGGAGTTTCACCCTTATAGCCTGGGGTGGAGTGTAGTGGTGAGATCTGAACTCACTGCGACCTCCGATTCCTGGGTTCAAGCGATTCTCCTGCCTCAGCTTTCCAAATAGCTGGGATTACAGGCACATACCACCACCCCTGGCAATTTTTTTGCATTTTTAGTAGACACAGGGTTTCACCATGTTGGCCAGGCTGATCTTGAACTCCTGACCTCAGGTGATCCACCCACCTCAGCCTCCCAAAGTGCTGGGATTACAGGTATGAGCCACTGCACCTGGCCTGAGAATACATATTTCTAATAGATTGATGCAAACTAATGGAATTATTCTTTTTTATAAAAGCATACCAAACAAAATTAATGTGGAAAACACCTTTCATCTAATTTTACAGAGTACATCTTTTCTCTTTGGAATTTGCATAAGATGAGGATATAAACAAATACATCCTTCAACCAAGATTGAAACAAAGGAAAAAAATATATAGTAATACTTGTTCTTTTGGCCCAAAGATATTCCCGGGTCATTTTTGAAAGTGACAGCATTCACCATAGGATGGGACAATCCTGAGAAATGCACTGGGGAAGTGAAGAGTCACCACTTAACTTTTGTTCTCACAAAGAAAAATGATATTTTATGATTTTAACAGAGGAGACCCTGGCATTCACACATATAACATCTAAGATGTCCGCTTTCCACAGTGTGCCAGAAGTCTATTACATAATGCTTCTATTTAAGTTCCAAGTTGGAATCCTGTGCACAGGGGGTCAGTGGATGAGTGACACTGCACAACTACAGGGCTCGTCTCAGTGGTGCTTCTCTGCCTGTGCCACGCACAGTAACTCTTGTGAAGTGTCGGTGGAAGTGTTTCTCTGTATATACGTGTTTATCGGTCAATCCAATGAGAAAGAAAACTCTCATAGGGTATTTTTTTAAACAATGTGATGTGAGGATGTACACAAGAAATATGTCATTCTTGATGGAAATGTGTTTAGGGTGTAGGGACAAATGTGTCCATCCCTGAAGCCAGAGGAGGCGAGTTTTTAAGAACAGGACAGGCCGGGCGCAGTGGCTCACACCTGTAATCCCAGCACTTTGGGAGGCCAAGGCAGGCAGATCACCTGAGGTTAGGAGTTTGAGACCAGACTGACCAATATGGTAAAACCCCGTCTCGACTAAAAATACAAAATTAGCCAGGCGGGGTGGCACATGCACCTGTAATCCCAGCTACTCGGGAGGCAGAGGCAGGAGAGTCGCTTGAACCCGAGAGGCAGAGGTTGCAGTGAGCCAAGATTGCGCCATTGCACTCCAGCCTGAGCAGCAAGAGTGAAACTCTGTGTCAAAAAAAAAAAGAGAGAAGAAAAAAAAGAGGCCAGAACTACAAATGAAGAGGGATAACCAAATCTTGAAAGCTATAGAAAGGTCCAACAGCTTGTATAAATAATTGTCAAATTTGAGGATTTTTGATGCTCTTAGACCATATCTTCAAGAATGTCTACTCTGCTTCTAAAAGAATTTCAATCATGATTATGTATCAAGCCTTACCTTTAACCCTGCAGGTTTAAACATATTCTAAAATGAGGCACAGAGAGCATACTAATTGGAGGGAAACAGCAGAAATGATTCTCAACGTGGCACAATAGTTCTGCATGCCACCGCCCCACCCCTTGCTTTTTTAACCTTTTAACTTTTAAACTAGCAGAGAACCCTTCCATGGCAAATCATTTACATGCCATCTAGCTGTACATAGCATAGTTGTTATAGAAGCAGACTTAAGTTCAAGGTTGATTTTTGGCTCTTTCTTTTAAAGTATTTCTTATATTTAAAGTACTCACAGCAGGGCTGTGATTTGATGGTACTTAAAATTATTATAACAGATTTTAATCTGCCTTAAAAGATTCTGCTTTACCCTGTACACAAACTAGAAAACACAGATAGGGCAACAGACCAACTAAGAGAAATAAGAAAAGTGAATAAAAAGGCCATGGATTCATGCCTAAAATCTTCTCTGTACATTGCAGATGAAAATGAGTTTGATGATTTCATTGTTCCCCATATGTGTGTACCACAAAATCACTTTTTTGTTATTTTACATCTCTGCCTATAGGCAGTAGTTTCAGTTTTGAATAAATCAGTTTGAGCTGATTGGCTTTGGTTTGGAGCAGTAATAACGAATGAACAAAACCCAAAGCTTATGGGGAACAGTGGTATGGTGATATCTCAAAGGGCTCCTAGAGTTCAGGGCTCTTGGCCCACTCTGGAGAGTTAGTGGAGGCACACACAGTGGAAAAGCCTACTTATTAATGGAAAATTTTATGAAGTTTTAAAAATCACAAAAGCCTTTTATGCTCTTAGATGTACTTTTAGTAAACAAGACAATTGTAAATCCATTCATTTTTTTATAAACAAGAAAAGTAGTTTTAGTCATGATTCTTTTAAAAAATGAAACTCTAATAGCTGTTATGATTTCAAAAAAATGTGAATTTTTAAGCTACATTTTATTATTTTTTTAATAGAGATGGTGTCTTACTTTGTGGCCCAGGCTGGTCTTGAACTCCTGGGCTCAAGCCTGGGCCTCCCAAAGTGGTGGAATTACAGGCATGAGCCACCACATCCAGCCTAAACTAGGATGAAGGATGAAATTCCTTCACTTAGGCTCCAAGCAGTAATTCACGTGATAGAAATGAGAGGTATATGGTAGTGTTTAAAATGATTTCCTGAAAGAAAAATAAAGCCCGTTAAATGGAGTTTAGCTGAAAAGTGAATAAAAATTATGAACATTTTCATTCCCATGTCATCCCAAACCAAAAATAAAAGACTTCAGAGAATGAAAGAAATTTAATGACTTTTCCCTCACAAATGTTCATATTAGAATGTAAGTCAGAGTGTAATTTTTTAAATAAAATGTGAGCTAGATACTTGCATCATTATATTGTGGAATCTCTCACCAGCTGGGAATTACTGTGATCATTTTCTGTAGAGATCTGCATTTATTAGCATCATCTTCATCAGTAAACATTACTTTACTGTGTACAAGGGAGTATAATTGATGTGGTCTCTCCTCTCAAAGAGTAAACAGAATAATTGGAGATAGAAAATGAGTATATGCTTAACTATAATTCAAAATGGAAAATGCAAAAATGCCATGAAAATATATAAATACGAAGTATGAGTATTCTTTAAAAAGGAGAGATGCATTTAGTTAGAAAATGAAAAGAAGGGCATGAAGGTATCATTCTGTAGGAAGGGTAGATGTTGTTGGCAGAATTGTGAATGGAAGGAGATGGTCAGCTAAAGCTGGATTCAGGGGGCTTCGGGGATAAGACTCGTCATTGATCCCAGTGGAAAATGAGTTGTAGGATGGCTGTGGAGGGCTGTCGAACCTTGTTTGGTAGATGGTGGGAAAAAGTCAAGGATTTCTCAGTAACGACTGTCTTAAGGAAAGTCTGCATGCATTCAGTTACCAGAGAAATACTACCTGGGACAATGTATAGTATAACAGGACTTCGAGGAAATCCATGAGAGGCAGTGGGAAAAGAAAAAAATCAGTGGGTAAAAGCGTGAGCACTCAGCAACTGATGTAATGAGGGGCTCAAATGAAATGAATGAAAGTTTGGAACCTGAGTGACTGGGAAAAGGATCTCTCAGTTGAAACTCAGAAACCAGAAGAAAGAATAGGACCTGTGTTTGAAATGAGTTTTGAGGAATACTAGCCAGTAGGATGCTGGAAATGAGACTGGTGTTGAGGGGAGAGGTCGGAGCTGGGAATGTTGCTTTGGTGTTCATCCCCTCTCAGACGGTAACTGAAACTGGGGAAACAATGGAATTCTGTGGAATTGCTGAGAAGCTCACCAATGAAGTGGCAGAAAGAAAAGAGTAGGTAGCAAAACCTAGGGCAGCAACTAACACGTAGTGGTACGCAGAAAGGAGATGAAGAAGTTAGGCCAGACAACCAGAGAGAGACAGAGGCCCAAGAGAATGATGTACTTCAATCAGCAAATGCTTTTTCTAAAGCCAGATAGTATTTTATAACAAGACATGCGATTTCTGTGACAGCTACTCAGTCCTGCTGTTGTAGCACTAAAGATGCCAAATATGAAGTAAATGAGCATGACTGAATACAACTTTATTTACAGAGACAGGTGGCAGGGCCCACAGGGCTTAGTTTGCCCCTCCCTGAGGCCAAGGGAGAAGAAGGTTTTAAGAAGCAGCCAGAAATAGAAGCGAAAAGGAATAACCAACAGTCTTGAAAACTGCAGAGAGGTCCAGTAGCGTTACAACTGAGAAGTGGACCTTGCATTGGGGAATTTTAAGAACATTATGAGGTTATTTTTTAATATAATGATAGCAGAAGCCATTACACTGTCAAGTGCACAGACAAGAGTCGGGGGGAAAATGAATAAATTGCGTATTATATCTACACAGTACCAGCATCCCAAGATTTACATAATTGATTGAAGTTTTAAATCGTCATTTGGGGTTATATGGCCATCACAGTTGCTGCTCTGTAGAGGCATTAGCAGTAGCAAAAGTAAAGGAAACAAGAAACAAGGCCTCACTGAAACATTAGTAAGCAAAATGGGACCCTGGAGAGCTAGTTCCAACCTCGGAGTTCACCATCCTTTGAGTCAAGCTTTATTTACTCATGAATGTTCCTGATGTGCTAGAAAAATAAGCAATCTATTTGAACAACTGATACTCTGAAATCAAATGAAGTCAGAATATCAGTTGTACAAATATATTAGGAAGGACACGCCACATAGACCTTGATGTAACAAAGTCCTGAGTTTTAATTGACTGCGCAGCCAGCATGCAGCCACCAAAGAGATAAAAAGCTCGTGCCGTTTTTAAAGAATATTAATGTCACAGATGATTCCTATGTATTGGCTTCATCTGAATCCCCCTATGCTCCAGGCACAGATAGCCAGGGGGATCCTTATCAAATGACACAATTTTGTATCATATCATCCTTCTGCTCAGTACCCTCCAACGACTTCCCTTCTCACCTAAAGCAAAATTCAAAAGCCTGTATCACCCTCCAAGGCCTTCTGCGCTCTAAATGCCTTCCTCTGCCTCTGTCTATCCTCATCCAGTTCCCTGTATTGGTTCCAGCCACAGCTTCCTTGCAGGTCCTCAGGCACATGAAACTCATTCCTACCTGATCACCTTTGCACCTGTTGTTTGCTCTGCCTGTAATGCCCCTCATCCCACACACAAAAACCAAAAACCCTCACCTGCAAGCTTCTCTCACTCAGTTCCTCAAGTCCTTGCTCAAATATCATCTTCTCCATCTGGCCTTTCCTGGCCACCATCTCAAAAATTGTCCACCTGCCACTAAGTAACCCCATCCACCTTCCCTGCCTCATTTTTCTATATGGCACTTACTGTATATCTTTTTCTTTTTTGTTAGTGATCTGTATCTCTGCAACACGAGAGCAGGAATTTTAATCTGCCTTGTTCACTCTTCTTGCTCCAGCAGCCAGAAGATGGCTTGCTACCTCGTAGGTGTTCAGTTAATATCTGCTGACTAAATATATAAGTGATGTAGAGAAGTAGTAGTTTTATATATTACCCAATATGTGTTCTGCCTCTGTAATGGTGTTTCCAGTTGAGGTACATGTAAAAAGAAAACTGCCTAATTTGAATAGGCCAGGAGAGGGTGAGAGATTTGGAAGGAGCCTTATATAAGGGAATGAGTGACAAAGCAGTAAATTTACTTTCAGGGTAAAACAGAATGATGATTGGCTACTAAGCGTGGGGACAGGCCTAAATGCTTTGCATATATTATCTTCTTTACTCCTTAGAGCAGCAGTGGCAGGAGAAGAAACTGAAGATTCCAGTGTGAAATCATTGCCCAAGGTCAGATGCTTGCACGTGACAGGGCCAGAAGTCATCCCATGCTCCCTGAAGCCAGAGCCATGTTTTTATCTTAAAGAAGCTTCATGATCCTCCTTGTTTGGAACAATTTCTGCATAGAATGCGTTGGAGGAGGATTCTTCTACCCACTGATACTGTGCATTTTCCCCCTAAACGTTCCTCCCCAGACATTCATTTTTCCCTTTGTTACCGTACTCCCCCACTGCCCTCCTTTCTAGAATAAAGCACCAGCTCTCCTGGAAGCTGGGGTTTCTATAACTGGGACATGTTTCAGTCTTGGCAGGGCGAGCAATTAGGGCATCCGCAGGTAGCAGGGAGCCTGTCAGTGGCTGAAAGAGGGAGAAAAGAGGCCCATCAGCCCTGTGGCCCCTGCCTAGGCAGCCACCTCACACCTTCCGTCTGTGTGTGGCCCTCTCCTCTCCAGCCCTGCCGTGTGGAGGTGAAAGGATTCAGTATCTGCTTCTGGGATTCATTCGTTAGGAAACATTACTCTGTCAGCTTTCACATGTTCGTAGATTGCTGTGTTGTACGCATTTAATATTGCAACTTACAGAAGAATGTCCTTTTCCTCAGGAGTGGCTGCATAGGCGAGTTTACTTCAACAGAAGTTAGAAGAGTGTTTGGTCTTTTGACAGCACGCAGGCTGGGGTGAGGGGAGGTGAGAGTGAATTAGTGCCTCTGTGTCCTGCTACTGTTACATGAGGGGAGGAAACAAGCAAAGTTTAAATGTCTCATGAGAGTTGAAGAGAACCAAACATGAAATATACCTTTGAGTGACCAGACGCCAGGGAGAACCCACCCATATGAGCATCCTATCAAGTCTGAGCTAAGGAGAAGACCTAAAAAATGCTGTTCAGTTGGCACAGTGGCTCACGCCTGTAGTCCCAGCTACTTGGAAGGCTGAGGCAGGAGAATCGCTTGAACCTCGGAGGCAGAGGTTGCAGCGAGCTAAGATTGCACCACTGCACTCCAGCCTGGGTGACAGAGTGAGACTCCATCTGAAAAAAAAATCAAAAATATAAATAAATAAATACATAAATAAGTATTGTTCATCATAACCAGATGGCCCCATAGGACCCAAGAAGAACCTTAGCTGCACAATACTGAAGGATCAAAGAAGATACCTCAAAAGCCAAAATGCCAGTACATACATTTGAATATTTTGAATTGAAAAGTAAATGACGTAGAATGCAGTAGGAAGCTTTTATGTCACTAAAACAAGGTTGGCTCTTGGGAAGAAAATAAAGAAGAATTATTGTTAAAAGAAAACTAATTTTGCAGATCTTAATTGGCTTTAATTTGATTCCAGAATCAGACAACAGTCTGGACCAAAAATGTTCAGAATGCTTCACCCTACTGCATGTGCAGATTATATTTATAGCCAGAGAAAACGAGGTGACATACAGAAAATGGAAGTGAGGTACAGAGACAGCTCAGTTGGTTAAAACCCGGTATATGCCTTGATTGAATCTGGTTTCAGCAGTTGGCCACCTTTGATTGACCGAAACTCAGCTATTTGTTGCGTCTGTTTACACATCAAGTTACACCAGGTAAAGAAGAAACTTTAGGCCACACTTAAAACATGTAGAGAGGCAGCTTTGAGCCAAACTTAATTCAGCTTAACATTGTTATGACTGTAATTGTACTTGTAGTTCATCCACATCATTGCTAGGAGATCTCTAGAAGGAGCTGGGCGAGTAACCTGGTGCACTGACTTTATTGCTGCCCTACAAGTCACCTTAAATTGTGGTAGAATAAAATAGTAAATCTTGTCTTTTTCTTTTTCTTTCTTTTTTTTTTGTTGTTGTTGTTGTTGTTTTGAGACAGGGTCTCACTTTGTTGCCCAGGCCTGGAGTGCAGTGGTGCAGTCATAGCTCACTGCAGCCTCAACCTCCTGGGCTCAAGTGATCCTCCCACCTCAGCCTCCCAAGTAGCTGGGAGTACGGGTGTGCATCACCACACTTTGCAAATTTTTTATATTTCTTGTAGAGGCAGGGTCTCACTATGTTGTCTGGGCTGGTCTCAAACTCCTGGGCTCAAGCAGTCCTCCTGCCTCAGCCTCCTAAGGTGCTGGGATTACAGTGGTATGAGCCACTGCACCCAGCCTGAAACAACAGGTGTTTTTTTCTTGCTCAAAATTCTGTGAGTCAGAAATGTGGCATGGGTTTAGCCAAGAGGTTTTCAAGCAGGTCTCACCTGGGGTCACTCAGGGCTGCAGTTATCTGGCGGCTATAATGTAGCTGGTGAGTCTAAAATGGCTCACGTAACATGGCTTGCAGTGGGATTGGCTGCCAGTGAGCAGCATGCCTCTTACAGGCTCTCCTGAGTTCTTTGCAGGGTGACTGGGTTCTAAAAACAGCAAGAGGAAAGGGGAAACCCAAGGTGCAAGTGCTTTTCAAGCCTCTGCTTGTGTCACATTTGCTAATGTCCCGTTGGTCACATCAAGTCTTAGAGCCAAGCCCAGAGTCCTTGTTGAGAAGTGGCCACATAAGAGCGTGGATACAGTCAGACATGGTTTCCTGGAGGGATCTTTATAGTAACAGTCTACCATAGGTGAGTATTTGAATCAAAGTCAATCAGTTCAACTTCAGGTGTTGGAATTCTGATATTTCCTCCCCAGGATTTTGACACATGGAATGAAACTCACAAAGGATTCCAGAACACCTCCAACTCCAAGGAATGACACCTGTACCAGCAGTGAGCTGGGATACCCAAAACTGTCTGATCCCTTTTTCATTAGAAAACAGTAAAATCTTAAGTGTAAATTCTTTTCAGGTGTTTATAGATCATCTCCTGTTCTCTTACTTACTGAAGTTGATATTTTTTTGTTTCTGGTGTCCAGGTAACTTCCTTTTGTCTCTAAATGGGCACCCCAGAGAATCGGTCCTTCCTAAATGGGCTGAGATGCTCAAAGACTAATGGAGGTTAACTAGGGTTGATGTCCCTATTCTACATTTAATAAAAATAGAGTGGAATTATGCAAGTATGTAGATAAGCTAATCATCTGACCTAATCAGCAATGCAGATTTTGAAAAGCCTTTCTAATTACTTCCTCAGCTTGGCTGAAGGTATGGGTTAAAAGAGTTTTGCAGCATGATGGTAGCAGATGTATTTCATAATATTTATTGAAAATATTGCAAAGAAATCCTCAATTATGCTCCTGAAAAGTACATCAGAAAGATATCATATTTAACATATTTTAAACTTTCATTAAGATATAAACATAACATAATTAGATGATCACGTAACAACTCTCACACAAGGTTTTGGAATCTTTCATACAATCAGACTTTAACTTTCAGAGCCAGATTGCTCATGGTTAACAGCCTCTATCTTTCTTGAGTTGTGTTACTTACTATAGGAGCTCTAGTTGTCTTGGACAAAATGGGACTATCAGAATATTTTCTTTTTTCTTGGCTATTTGCAAATTTGGTATCTTGGCAAAGGCGTCATAGTGCATGATGTTTCAACAACTTAAAATGTTAAATTGTTGACATTTACAGGTGTATGAAATACCACACAATATGTGATTTGGAAGCTTAGATAAATCTGATATTCATTTTTTTTTTTGGCTGGCTTTGAATAGTTGCAAAAGGCTGTTAAATGAATCATTCTGGAACAGGATTGCCCAAAAAGAAACTATCTGTGAATTCCTAGCTGAAATGCCTGTGTGATTCCTGGATCCTATGTTCTTTTAGCGTTGGTTGTTCATTTTGACCTTCCATTCTGTGCGCTGCTCATTATCTTTCCACCACATTCCTTTATATGTTAGCCTGAGCCGATTTCTGTTGCCTACAGCCCAAATTAATCTTAAATGATATGGTTCCTTCAAGTACCCTTCGAGTGACTGAGTAGTCAAGCTCTCTGTTATCAGATAGTGGTGGAACTGGTTGATTTGCCCCACAGTTTCTCCAATATCCCTCTTCTAGTGGATCTCCTCCAGAGAGCAGATGGAAAATAATCTTTTTGCCCCATAGCTGGTGGTTCAAAGAAAATATTTAAAAGCTCTTAATAAATATTACTGCCTAATTCCTGACATTGGAGGAGGTACAGAGTCACAAGGCAGTGAATTTTTTTTAAGACAAGGCCAGAAAATATGGATAATCTGATGTGTTGACAATTTCCTTGTTATCAATGTTGAAGTGAGAGCATAGTTACATAGGAATTGAATGTCATAAAGTGTGACACCTTCTATATGTCCAGACTCTTAAATCCCTAGATCCGTTCCTCAGCCTGGGTACTGCTGCCATTTTGGACTGGTTCACTCTTTGCTGTGAGAGGCTGACTGTCCTGTGCATGGTGAAATGTCTAGCAACATTCTTAGCCTCTGCCCACTAGATGCCAGGGCCACCCTCCCTACCCCCCCAAGTTGTGACAAACAGTAATGTCTCTGGATATTGGCAGGTGTCTCTTGGGAGGCAAATTTGCTTTTGGTTGAGGACAACTACTTTAGATTATTTGAATTATTTTCTTTTAAATTTAATATTTACCAAACACTTCCATTGTGCAAAGCACATTTTGGTATATTTATATTTATAGGCAGGATGTATGTCAAATACACTGGTGCACACTAGGTTCACTAGATATAAGTTCTTTCCTAACCAAGTGTAGTTAGCAATATGTTGAAATATGTTGAAACTGTCTAGGTATAGTTTTTCTAGCCAGATTGTAAATATCAAACACAATCATCAGAAGTTGCCATTTCCTGGGTAAAAAATGGTGCATTCTCAGCGATTCCATGTGGTTCTGTATAAAGTATGATACACAGTAACCAAAAAAAGTGATTTAAGACAAAAAAATGAAATTATAAAATGTACCCAAATGCCACTGTGACCATGATTTCACCTGCATTTTGCTTTCCCTAGCAAGCAGTGGTGGTTTTAGAAATCTTAGGCAGCCATATAATTTAACAGTGTGGTTATGGTAGCTCATGCGGTTCTTTTAATTGAAAAGGTATGCCTAGTTTGTGCTTGAGGTAAAGGCTGATAGAAATTCTGGGCAATGGTTGGTAAATCTGTTCACAGGGAAAAGGAGATGGAAATGAAATCTAATTTTTAAAAATATGTGTTAACATATATTAACCGTAATCCTCTCATTTGAAAGGATCTGATAGTCTTGGTCAACAGAGGTCAGAAGATTGTGCCATTTCTTGCTTTGGCAGATTCACGGTGGGAGGAGAATCATATCTGGAAATGCCTTTTTGAAAAATAAAATCAGGATAGAGTTGAAGAGCACTGTCTAGCACTGAGAAACATGATAACTAAAATGCTACGACTTCTGTCATTTTTATGCCTTCAAATCCCACCTTATAGTAGTAAAGAACTTGGAGATAGTAATTCACTGAAGTAGGAAACATACCTATGCTTTCTTTTAGTCATGCAAACCCTGTTCTTCTTTTAACTTGTTAGGAGAGCTGTAAGCAACTAATACCTCCTTACCACATGCTCTCTACCTTCCAGGGAGAGTGCTCATGAGCACTGAAATGGCCAGAACTCTGGCAGCAGAAGCAAGGAGGAGGAGAAACCAGAGGGTTGAACAGTAGCTCAGGAGCTACATAATAGCTTTTGACCACTCAGGAGTTGGTAATACTGTGAATTTTGTAGTTTCTACTCTATAATCGTACCCTGAAACTCTTGAGAGCTTGTGTAGGTATTGTAAATCCAGTGAAGGTGAAAAGAATCACTAAGTACTCAGAACATAAAACATGGAGCTGTCACTAATTCCTGTGATGTCTAGAGAATTCCATTTGCGTAATACGCACAGAAGACAAGTTCCATGCTTGATGTTGGTCCAGGACAAGGTTAACTTTCTGCGCACTGATTTTAATTCATTATATATGCCTTTTTTCCCCAGCACAAATGGACCCCCGAGGCCTATCTCCCAGACAAAGTAAAAGTGACAGTGATGATGATGACCTGCCAAATGTGACCTTAGATAGCGTTAATGAAACTGGATCTACGGCCCTTTCCATAGCCAGAGCAGTACAAGAGTAAGTATCACATTCACAGGATGAAATAAGAATTGCCAAGGTGTTCAATGGATAATGGAAACTGCAGCGTCTCCTGTCCCCCAGCCATGTCATTCTAGCTGTGAACTGGCACGAATGTCAGAAGCTTTTCATTCAGCTGGATGCTCTTTGGGAGATTAGGGCAGAGAATGGAGTGTTTGAAAGAGTTGGAAATTCATGCTTTGATGAGATATAAGACCTCTGTGCATCTTTTCTAATACCTCCCTCACCCTTCTCCTTAACTCTGCAAAAAAAAAAAAATTGTTCTTTTTGAATGTCACTGTTTGATTATCATCATCATTATTACACAGTCAAGGGAAATATGGCAAGTGTTGTTACCTTGTTTTGACAGGAAATTACACAATAGCTTTTTAGATTTAAATTTGGAAGATAATGTGTTCATCCTTTGAAAGGTGGGAATCATATGTGATTTTTAAATGAATCTTTTCTCCCTCCTTTTACCTGGACCATAGGGTTAGATGTCAGCCCTCGTTTATTGAGACTAGCTGCTTTTCTATCATTGTCAACTTCGTATCTAGAATTGAACCCAAACAATTGAAAAAAATCCAGGTATGTTTGTTTCATAGAATAAGTTTTTTCAGCTTTATTGAGGTATAACTGAAATATTAAACTTTATATATTTAAACTATATGTGCTGATCTAGTATACATATACATAGTGAAATGTTTACCACAGTTAACACATTTATCACGTCACATAGTTACCTTTTTTGTGTGTGAGAATGCATAAGTTCTACACTCTTAGCAAATTTCAAGTATACAGTACAGTGTTATTAACTATAGTCACCATGCTGTATATGAGTCCTCAGAATTTATTCTTATAGCTGCAAGTTTGTACCCTTTGACCAGTATCTCCCCTTTTCTCTGACACCCCAGCCTCTGGCAACCACCATTCCTCTCTGTTCCTGTGAATTTAACTTTGTAAAAAATCTTCCACATATAAGTAGTGTCATGCAATATGTGTCTTCCAGAGTGATTTTTAATAACATAATCTTGAAGATGAGGAGAGTTTAGCCACTGTTACTGCTAACACACTTGTCAATGAACAGTTCAATCAAAATTATCTTAGTTACCTCTCTTATATTATTTTTCCCAAATGTTGACTTAATACCTACTTTGTTTTGTGCATTAGGCTTTGAAATTAAAAACATAAAAATAAAAGAGAACCTTGGTATGGCATTTGAGAATTCACAGCATAAGCGTATGTCTCTGTGTATATAAAATGAATAATATATCTATGTTATAGAGAGAATATGTATTATATGTTGATATTGTGTGTGAATATACATACAATATATCAGAGAAAACGATATAATGGATCTAAAATGAACAAATTTCCATGCAAGCTCTTAATAGCTGTGTTACTTCTGGCAAGTTATTTAATCACTCTGAGATGTCTGTAAGAAGAAAATCAGAATAGTTACCTGATAGGGCTATTGAGAAGGTTTTGATATAGATACAAGGTATGAAAAGTAAGTCACAAAGTTTTGGCACATAGAAAGCTTCAGTTATTGGTAGAATTAGTATTATTAGAGATAATAACAGAAGGAATTAGTAATTATAGTACTAATAGTAATAGTACTAGTGTAGTAATTTTAAGTTTATAACCATGAGGAAATATAAATACAGCAAGTGTCATTATTCTGATTTTACAAGTGAAGATATTAAGGATCAGAGGTTAATGACTTTTTTAGTCACATGATAAATGGTAACAAGGCAAAGTTTAGAACTTTCAGCTCCAAAAACATCTTTTTCTAGAGTGCCTATAAATCTGTTACCAGTAGTATGATTCTACTTGAGCACTTATAAAAACATTGTGTGCACACCTGTAATCCTAGCACTTTGGGAGGCCAACGTGGGCAGATCATAGATCATGAAGTCAGGAGTTCGAGACCAGCCTGCCCAACACAGTGAAACCCTATCTCTACTAAAAATACAAAAATTAGCTGGGCCTGGTGTTGTACACCTGTAATCCCAGCTACTCGGGAAGCTGAGGCAGGAGAATTGCTTGTGAAGGTTGCAGTGAGCCGAGATAACACCACTGCACTCCAGCCTGGACAAGAGAGTGAGACTCCTCAAAAAAAAAGAGAGCGAAAGAAAGAAAAAAAACATTGTTTATCTCTTACTTGTTTTATTCAAATAACTTCATTTCTCCAAAGCAAATGTTAACTTGATCCACTATAGACACTGAATCCAAGAGGTTGCTGAGATCTTCCTCATCCCTGACTCACCACAGTCAGCTTAGTGATTCTGATTTTGTGTGAGCTAAATCCTAAAATTGAGGAGTCTGTGTTCTCACCTGTATATTTAGACTAAATGATGATAAGTTTCAATTCTGAGATGAGTAAGTTTCATAGACATTTCAATCACGTTGTTTTTCTGTATCATTCTAATGTATATTTAATTTGTGTGAGTGTGTGTGTGTGTTTATAGATGTATGCATTTCTTTTAAATTAAACTTTAAAGTTTGGAACTGTGGTGACTAAAATCTAAAGTATGCTTACTCCATCTGGGGCTTATATAAGCCAATAGTTACACTGACTTCTTAAATATAACTTTTTGTGCTTTTAATATTATTTGTTTATTATGTATTAGTATATTTTAATGTGTAACTATTTAATAGAAACCTCAGGAACTGGAGCTTAATTTTCAACATAACCCTTCTGATTTGGTTTTTTTCTTTTTCTTTTTTTTTTTTTTTTTTATGGTAATGGAGTCTCAGGCTGGAGTGCACTGGCACCATCTAGGGTCACTGCACCCTCCGCTTCCCAGGTTCTAGTGATTCTCCTGCCTCAGCCTCCCCAGTACTAGGATGACAGGCACCTGCCACCATGCCCAGCTAATTTTTGTATTTTTTTGTAGAGACACAATTTCACCATGTTAGCCAGGCTGGTCTTGAACTCCTCACCTTAAGTGATCCACCCGCCTCAGCCTCCCAAAGTGCTGGAATTACAGGCGTGAGCCTCCGCCCCCAGCCTACACATTTTCAAGTCACAGTGTTTTATATAAGAGTGCAAATGCCTGTCTTTGTTATTATTACAAAAGTTGCATTGATTTAGTAAAGAATACACAGAGCTAACAACTGGGGAGCCCTAGAATACCAGGACCCATCAATAGTTAATGAGACATCATTCAAGACTCAATGTGCATGTGTAAACACTGGGAGGTGTGCGATGAAGCAAAAAGAATGTTCTACAGAGACCTCTTAAATGTAGATATACAGATCTTTGAAAAGTAATAGTAATACATTAAAATTGTATTCTGAAATAAATACATAATTGTTATAGAATTTTTAAAAATTCTATACATAGGTCAAGTGACAGCAGTGGTGAGGGAAGTCAATAAATATTAAAATTTTATTAAATTAAATGTAAAAATTTGAAAAATTCTGTACATAGGTTTACTCAAAGTTAACTTTCAGTGTGTACAATTATGAACTTGTCTTTCTGCTTTTCTGTTAGTTTACCCTAATTCATTAATGCATATGACTATTTCACTATTAATCTCTCTTTCCTCTTTTTCTGATTGTTTTTTGTATCTTGATGACTTCTATACACTCAAAGGCTGTCAACAACAAAAACGTCCCAAACATTTCATTATAATATGAATGTTCATTATAATATAAAAGTAATGTTTTAAATAACAAAAGGATAAAATACCAGATTAGCATGTAAAAAATGAAAACATTTCAGAGGACATCTGTGGATCTCTCTATTTCCTGTACTTGAAGAACTTTTCTAAGAAAGTTAAGTTGAGAAGGATGACTCCAGGTAGGGAGGTGGTAAAATTAAAAGTTTTCTATATAGTACAGGCTGTACACTTTAGAAACTCTGGGCAACTAATTCACATTTGTCTTTACAATTAAAGACCAAAGGAGCCATGGTCTAAGAAGGATTCTAAGGTTTACCTCTTATTTCCTTGGCCACCAGTAGAGTATCAGGGAAGGGAAGGGGAACATGGGAAAGGAAAGGGATATGAAGGAAGATTGACAGCAGAGAGGCTGAAATTGCCTTGTCCTGGGCCAGCCTTTCTGTTGTAGGCCTCTGACAAGATGCTAAAGCACAGGTAAGTACCTCTAACGGAAGCTCTTGGTCCTGCCTGTTCTTGCTCATTGTCTTGCCTCATGCAATAACTGTTCAAGTTTGGGTTTTTAATTGGTGCCTTACTTTGTCGACATTACTATATTTATATAGCATGAACATTTCTGAGCTAGTAAATTATTTTTCCTAAATGTTTAGTGCTATGCATTTTACTGGTTTTTAAAATGAACTTTTAAAAATGTTCCCTTTGATTAGATATGCAGAAATTGTTAACCAGGATGCAGCTACCCACCCCACCCACGACCACAAATATTCAGATATGCCTGTATTCAAATTAAAAAGACCACTGCTTAGTGGCTACAGCAGCAACCTGAGTCAGCCTCTGTTTACATAGATTTATGTAGTGATTCTACTAAACTGTGTGCTTGAACTGATCACTTCAACCATTTTCATTAATTAACTTGACTCTCATTTATCCGCTCAGCATCAGTGACTTTAGATGCATTGGAAGAAGCAGCCACAAAGAGACCCACAGTCGGGCTCTGCCTTTTTTCTATTTCAATTGTATAGATACTAAGTCAAAAATCATGTATTCAGTGATCTGACAAAGCCAACTTCCCGCAGTTTTTAGAACATCTGTTTCATTTTTGGTCTTGGTTTTTTTTTTCCCCCTCCTTGATGATAAAATAGGATCATTACCCTTAACAACTTGACAAACATAACTGTGAAATAAGCGTTTGGAGAAAGAAAGGTAAAGGCACATGATAAGAGCAAATTATTATAATTAACTTTAATCCTGGACAAAATAAGGATGTCTTTTAAGTAGGTAAAGTTTAACTTTGTTATCCAGAACCTCTAATTTTTGTACCCCTTTTTCCTCTTTCTAATTCCAAACATTCATAATGCTCATTTATTAATGCAAGTAAAAGAATCAAGTTCCACCAAACTCAAGCTAGTAATATCTGAAAGAGAACACTCCCTGGAGGAATTTCTCTTTTGCTAGGAAACAGCTACAGGACGTGGATATAATTTCAGTAAGACTGAAGAGGGGAAGGGTGGGGTGAAAGGTGGAGGAAAAGACATAAGATGCTAAGGAGATATGCCTATTTCCCAGAATTAGTCCTTGCAGAATTGATGAATTACGTGTTACTGTTTAACATACTCCGTATCTGAGTAGTAGTCTACTTTCTCTGATTTTCATTATAATGCTCAGTTGATAGTATTAGTACTCAGGGATGTTAGCATCCCTGATATCTGCCCCTATGAAAATGATATTCTTTTAAAATGGTTCATTGTCAATTACATTTAAGCCAATTAAAACACTTTACTGTCGTTCTTCCCCTGTTTTTATTATTATATGACCTATATGAAGTGCCATCATCTTAAAGAAAAACAGCTAGTGAATTTCTGGAAATGTATAGTCTTATCTTTGGTACTTTTTCACATAAATGCTCTTTGAAAGAACAAATATGGTAGCAAGTTAGATATCCTATTGCCTCCTCAGACTTCTCTTATTGCTAGTTTGAACGTTATAATTCTTAATTTAGAAAATTGTATTTAACAGTCAAAGAAAGTTAGAATCTAGGGTGGGGGTTGGTTTTTTTGTTTGTTTTCATTTTTCTTGTTTTAAGCTTGCATGGTTACTTAACACCGCTTCTATTTTTCTTAAACTCCTCATGTATGGTGGTGATAATGTCTTTAAATCACAGTAGAGAATAGTAGAAGAGATGAAGAAGAAAGGGAAAACAAGAATTGTTACTGAGAGGTGACTTTTCAGCAGATTCTATGAAAACTCACTTAGTTTTCATTTAATTTGCCCCATGATACTGTCTGTATCCTACAGATAAAGAAACAGAGGGCTGGAGAGGTTTATTCTCTCCCCAGAGGTCTCAGAGGTTTTCTTTTTTTTTTTTTTTTTTTTTTTTTTTGCAAGTTCATATTCAATCCCAAGGTTGTCTGACTGCAAACCTACATTTCTTTATGAAGGGGAAGCTCCCTTTCTTTGTTTTTATGTTGTGACTTTAAAAGCTCTAAAGCAGGTGGGTGCTATGGTGCACACCTGTATTTCCAGCTACTTAAGGCTCAGGCAGGAGCGTCAGTTGAGCCCAGAAGTTTAAGACCAGCCTAGGCAAAATAGTAGGACCCCCCTCAAAAAAAGAAGAAAGGCCGGGCACAGTGGTTCACGCCTGTAATCCCGGCACTTTGGGAGGCCAAGGAGGGTGGATCACCTGAGGTGAGGAGTTTGAGACCAGCCTGGCCAACGTGATAAAACTCCATCTCTACTAAAAATGCAAAAATTAGCCAGGCATGGTGGTGGGTGCCTGTAATCCCAGCCACTCAGGTGACTGAGACAGGAGAATCGCCTGGACCCTGGAGGCGGAAGTTTCAGTGAACCGAGATCGCACCACTGCACTCCAGCCTGGGCAACAAGAGCGAGACTCCATCTCCAAGAAAAAAAAAAAAAAAAAACTGGCAGGGTGCAGTGGCTCACACCTGTAATCTCAACACTTTGGGAGGCCAAGGCAGGGGGATCACTTGAGATCAGGAGTTGGAGACCAGCCTTCCCCAGCGAAACCCCGTCTCTACAAAAATACGAAAATTAGCCGGGCGTGGTGGTGGGTGCCTGTAATCCCAGCTGCCTAGGAGGTCAAGGCACAAGAACCACTTGAACTCAGGAGGTGGAGGTTGCAGTGAGCTGAGATAACGCCACTGCACTCCATCCTGGGCAACAAAGCAGTTTCCTTCCTCCCTCCTTCTCTCCCTCCCTTCCTTCCAGACAGGGCCTATGTTGCCCAGGTTAGAGTGCAGTGGCATGGTCTCGGATCACTGCAACCTCCTGGGCTCAAGCAGTTCTCCCAACTCAGACTTCTAGCAGCTGAGACTACAAGTGTGTGCCATGACACACAGCTAATTTTTATATTTTTAGTGGAGACAGAGTTTCGCCATGTTGCTCAGGCTGGTCTCTAACTCCTGAATTCAAGTGATCTCCTGCCTCGGCCTCCCAAAGTGTTGGGATTATAGGCATGTCCCACTATGCCCAGCATCAATTTTAAAGCTTCTAATCTTCAAACCCATTGTTACTTTAATATAATTTGGTTTAGGGAGAAATAATTATATCAAATACATTCTTTGATAGATATAAAAAAAAATTCAGCTATCTCAACATTATATTGAAATGTAAAGAAATAAAATGCAAAATATTAGCATGTTTCAAGATAATCTTTACTGTTACTATTATTCAAAGAAAATCTTGTGGAAAATGTGGTTTTAGGTTTTAGTATCAGCATATATGCTGACATTCCCAAGCCCCCAAAATGAACATCCCTTTAGAATTGCTTTCTGCTAATCTATAAAAGAAAAAGTTGTCTGAGAGTTAAAAGGGTACTGAGTCAACTTACTTTGCACTGTTTGATGGAAAGATTTCAGAATGTTTGGGCCAAGAATTAAGTCAGCTGTGTTGATTGTGCTCTGAGAAAAAACCCGAGAAAGCTCATGTATTTGGTCTCGAATTTTAGTGTTAAATTATTTCAATTTTGCTCTTAGACGCCTCCCATAATCCTGGCACATTAAAAGATGCTACATTTTTATTTAGCAAGCCTAGTAGCTTTGGGACACCTTTACATCCTCACTTCAGAGACTACCAAAGAAATATACTTTACTCAGATATTTAGGTGGAAGTCAGCTGTCTGTTAGTGACTAAATGTCATACCTGTTGTGGTGCTGCTGATGGGCAAATCAGGGAGGCATTCATTCTTGCCAGGGGAGGTGAATGCTGTTAGATTGCTCTTTTTTGAAGGAGGTCAGAAAAAGCTTTGATTGACTGTGAATAACTGTAGATAAAACCGAAAGTATATGCTTTGCCATTATCATCCCACCAGTCTTCTAAGCTTTAAAAAATTAAAAATCGTGATCACTTAGTAACTCAGTCCCTGGGTGTTTAGGAGCCAGATAGAGACCATACGCCCATACATGGTCCTTTTTATCTGCTGCGGTGGGACAGTGTTGGTCCCTCTTCAATTTAAAAGGAAAGTATAGTGGAGTTTGGCTAATCACTTAATACTTGAATTGTTTCATGAATTGTAAGCATTAAGTCATATATTCTTTCAGAGTCATTAATTCATTTATTCAACTCTTGGTTACATGCTGGAGATACAGAATGAATGACTCATGGTTCTGACTGTGAGGAGCTCAGAGTCAAGCTTTATGGGATGGACTAAAGTCTCATGGGTTAAAAGTATTAAGTGCCACCATGAGAACAGAGCGGGTAGCATGTAACTCCGATTGGAACAGGAGGAGCACTGGCATGTGGAGGAGTGTATCAGGTCATAATGATTAGTGCATAGTGAGTGAGGAGGTGAGGCAGGAGATGCAGCTGCTTGGAGAGCTAGGTCAGGATGGGACCAGGAAGGATGAGTTTATTCTTTACACAATATGAACCCCACCCGCTGGTGGGTTTTAAGTGGAAATGGCATGAACAACTCTCTGTCAAGGAAACTGGGTATGGTTATACAGATTGCACAGCCCAGAGTGTGCCATTTACATCGTCATGGATATGACTCATGTTACTTACGTGTCCACAGCCTCCACGATGTGACACAGGAATTTATGGTTCAAAGTGTGTGTGTGTGTGTGTGTGTGTGTGTGAGAGAGAGAGAGAGAGAGAGCGCAGATAACATGTCCTAGCCTTCTTTGTATCTCCAGAGCTAGCACTGTAGCCATAGACACTATTTTTAAACACTAGAAAAGCGTTGGATAAAATAGACAAAAATCACTGATCTCGTGGTATTTAATATTCTAGCAAAGGGGGTGGGAGGAGACAGACAATAAGCATATGATTCTATATAATAAGCATATGATTCTATAATAAGCATTTGATTCTTCTGTCTCTGGAGAAGGTAAGTGCTGTGGTGGTGAAGCAAGCAGGATGTGGGGACTGGGCAGGGTGGAGGTGGCAGGCGGGGTTTGCTATGTCATGTAAGGTGTTTGGGGAAGAACTCTGATAAAATTACATTTTAGGAGAGACTTGAAAGGGTGGGAGGTCAAACCACATGGACAGCTAAAGGAACAGCATTCCAGGCAGAAGGAATAACAAGTAACGAGGCCTGAGGTGGGAGCTTTCTGCCATGAGTAAATGAGCAGTTTCACTGACCAACTGAAGAACATTCATTATAATTCCTTAAACTTATAGAAGACATTGAACTTCATAGAGGCCAACTGGGTAGTCTAGCCTCAAATTCCTAGGGAGAAGTCAGAACTGAATCTCTTTATCTACTCATGCTTTTTCCTCTTGCTGTTATAAAAATTCTCTTTTTCTAAGGGAATCTGTAAATGCTTGTTTAACAACAAAAAAAAAATATGGAGCAAATTGTTCTTTCAAAACCTTTGTCTGCTTTATACTTCTTTTAGGCATAGTTTCTTGCAATGTAGTTATACACACATACAGGTATTTGTTCTGAGAAATATTTTAATTGTTTGCCAAAAATTCTAAGATGTCCATATTATTGTGCATGTTACTAGTGGTTATAATGCCAGTTTGTGTTTGTATCAGTTTATTCTTTCAAAGTGATTTTATTCTGGTACATATAACCCATGGAATATTATGCAGCCATAAAAAAGACTGAAATTGTGTCTGCTGCAGCAACATGGATGCAGCTGGAGGCCATTATCCTAAGCCAATTAACATAGAAACAGAAAACCCAATACCACATGCTGGAAACTAAATAGTGGGTACTTATGGACATAAAGATGGCAACAGTAGACACTGGGAACTACTGGAGGGGGACGGAGGGCAAGGGTTGGATAACTAACTATTGGGCACTATGCTTAGTATTTGGGTGATGGGATCAATTGTACCCCAAACTTTAGCATCACACAATATACCCATGTAACAGACCTGCACATTGTCACCCCTAAATCTGATATAAAGGTTGATTATAAAAATTAAATAATAGGCTGGGCGTGGTGGCTCACACCTATAATCCCAGCACTTTGGGAGGCTGAGGCAGGCAGATCACCTGAGGTTGGGAGTTCAAGACCAGCTTGACTAACATGGAGAAACCTTATCTCTATTAAAAATACAAAAATTAGCAAGACGTGGTGGTACATGCCTGTAATCCCAGCTACTTGGGAGGCTGAGGCAGGAGAATCGCTTGAACACAGGAGGCGGAGGTTGCGGTGAGCCGAGATCATGCCATTGCACTCCAGCCTGGGCAACAAGAGCAAAACTCTGTCTCAAATAAATAAATAAATAGGTGATTTTTTTTTCCAAGCACATCTTATTTTTCTCTTCAATATTGTGTTAAATATCTCCTGATGAATCAAAAATAACTATTACGCTGGAAAATTTTAATATATAACTATTATATCTTCTAGCAGCCATTAGGTACTTTTTTCCCTAAAAATTGATGCAACTTTAGTTCCAAGTGAGAATTTTTTTATGCATGAATCTTCTTAATCATTAAAAGACGTGTGTGAAAAATGCTACACAGATGTTGCTGTTTTGAGAGTGATTTATGTCTCTCATTTCTGTGGTTGACATTTTATATTGTACACCTAATGCTAAACACACCCCCAAACGAAATCGAATGTCTTCTGATACAGGAACAAACAGACATTTTTTTAAGCCTACCTAACCACTTGGAAACTATTGGATTGAGTGTTGATTTACTGTTTAAACCTCCATGCCTCATTCTAATGTGAATTTATTACTTCTGGGTCATCAGTTTAAAAAATAGAACAAACTTTTGAAAACTAAAGGTTTTGTTTTTATTTTTGTTTGGTAAGTAAGGGATCCCAAAATTACACCATAGATAGAATTGATGAGCCACTTACAATTTGATAGTGGCTATTTATTCTTCCTACTTAAAAAATATGTTTAAATTTTTTTAGTGTTAGTAATTTCTAATAACTCATAATTTAAAATATAATGGTATTTAATGTGGGTATACCATGTATTCACAAATGATTGCAAGGATTAATTTGCTTTTATTTGTTTGACATACTTCGCCAAGTGAGATCTTCCTGTGAGTTTTTCCTTGCTGTATGTTCTACCTATAATCACATTGCAAATTTATGTGTGTCATTTATACTTCTCATAGATATTTTTCTAATGGATGTAACTAGTGAGCATAGGTAGTCATCTCTCATGCATTTTTGATGTGTGTTGACATAGATACTCAGTGATGATGTTGAAATATTAATAAGTTTCACTACAAGTTCCCAGAACCATTCATCACTATTTCATTTATTAATATAGCCAGTGAGAGTACACATGATAGAAAACCATACAATAATATATTTGAAATTAACCCATTCACCAGGATACAATCTCTTCTATTTCCAGTCAAATGCTTGAGACATTCTCTCTTTTTATTACTTTCCAGGAGTTATAGCCATTGTACCATAATTTTCCCTTACTTTGTATCACTTTCTTACACACTTGAAAGTCATTGAATACATTTACTTACCTCCATCAAATGAAAGTAAAAAAGTGAAGAATACCTTCTCAGGGATAGCCTGCTGCTGTGTAGATAAATCTGATATAGATAGAAAAAGCTTGGATAAAAGTGAATCTTACCTGATTGATGTTTTACATGGTCATCTTCAATGATATTTTCCCATCTCCTTTACAGTCACATAGCTGAGGGTCATCAGCTGGTTAAAATCTAATACATCATGCATCATGGCTTATTCTAAAAGTTAAATCCCAAACCATATGCAGTTAATGTAAATAGGAGCACCAACACATTTTCAGAATATTCCTGATTACTCTTGTGCAAAATTACTGGTGTGGGGGAAGGAATTCTAAGCTTTTACTTACATAATAAAATAGAAATCTGCCAGTGTTTAGTTTGAAAACTATCTGATACATCATAAATATTATTTTATCCCTACTTACAGAAGAACAAATCTAATATAGAAAATTGGATGCATTAATATAATGGTTTAACTCTAATTTAAAAGTAACTTGATATTCTTAGCTAAAATAAGTATTTTGTCACCTAATTTTTAATGTTAGACTAACTCATATAATATTTCTAGATAAAATTCTGCATCTTCATTAACGTGAATGAAATCACTTGACTAAACCCAACATCAGTAGGGTGGGGAAGGAAGGCTTTAGGAGAGCAGTGATTACTGTATTAATATTTTAGAAAAGAAACACTGTTGCTTGTAGGAGCGATTCCAATGAGCGAATGTATCCATTTTTCTAATCTAATGTCCCAAGTTTTAGCTAATTTTAGTCATGTTCTCTTATAAACGTTTCTAGACGATTCTGGTGGTTCCCATAAATTCTTCTTACTAGACTCATGTAATGACCTAACTTTAAAATCCGTAATAACAGCTACATTTCTTTTGTCTTAATTTCATAATATAAATTTTTATCTCTAGGGTTTCACTCTTAGAAATGCTGTTTTGTTTTGCCAAGTGTAATAGAGTAATATTTCTAAAATACAGAGCTTGACAAAAGGCTTGTTCTAGGACCATAAACAAAATCTGTGAAACATACTTAAGTTCAGCCTATAAACTCAAATTAACATTGATTAACCTCTCATGTTGTAGAAAATGACAAAAAATACCATCAGCTATTGTGTCTTTTACCCTGATTTCTGGACTTATATGGCTACGGGCTACAATAGTAACAAAACACAAATAAAATATAAAATTGAAACTATTATCTAGGTAATTGAAAATAAAACCTTTGAGCCAAAATTTCATTACCTTTCAGCAGAAAGTATTTCAGTCTTGAATTCTGCATTCATTCTCTATTGTGTTTTGTATCTTTAAGCACTATTACAAGGACGTAGAACATGAAATTGATCTTGTAGTTGAAGTATCCATTTTCTAAGGCAAATATAAAATTAATTTTACATTGCACATTAAGAGACACTTTTTCTAATATATAATTGGAAAATGCAAATCAGAAAATTGATTGGGAAAAACAAATGGCTTCTTTTTTAATCAAAAGGTTAAAATATCTTCTTGTCATCTTGCATTGGGCACATTACATTGTAGGGTGAAAATATTAATTTTTCACTAAATTTCTTATGAGACTTATTATCCAAGTTAAGTCAGCAAACCAGTAAAGATTTTATAATGAGAGAGTAGCCAGTAAAATTGGAAATTGTTCATGAAAGCCCACATAGTTATTGGATTAAAAATATTATATGTAGTCCCTTTATATACAAAACTTAGTCTGATTTTTAGAAATATACTTTTTTATTTATGTTTATTTTAGGTTCAGGGGTACATGTAAAGGTTTCTCATATAGGTAAACTCATGCCGCTGGGGTTTGTTGTACAGATTAGTTCATCACCCAGGAAGTAAGCCAGTACCCAATAGTTATCTTTTTTGCTCCTTTCCCTCCTCCCCTTCTCCACTTTCAAGTAGACCCCAGGGTCTGTTTCCTTTTTTGTGTTCATAAGTTCTCTTCATTTCACTCCTACTTATAAGTAAGAACATGAGTTATTTGGTTTTCTGTTCCCGTGTTAATTTGCTGACCTCCAACTCCGTTCATGTTCCCGCAAAAGACAGGATCTTGTTTTTTTTTTTTTTATGGCTGCATAGTATTCCATGGTGTATATGTGCCACATTTGCTTTATCCAATCTGTTATTGATGGGCATTTGGGTTGAATCCGTGTCTTTGCTATTGTGAATAGTGCTACAGTGAACATTCACATGTAGGTGTCTTTATGGTAGAATGATTTATATTCCTCTGGGTATACACCCAGTAATGGGATTGCTGGATTGAATGGTAGTTCTGCCTTTAGCTCTTTGAGGAATGGCCACACTGCTTTCCACAATGGTTGAACTAATTTACACTCCCACCAACAGTGTAAAAGCTTTCTGTTTCTCCACAAATTCATCAGCAGCTGTTGTTTTTTGACTTTCTAATGATCGCCATTCTGACTGGTGGGAGATGCTCCTCATTGTGGTTTTGATTTGCATTTCTCTAATGATCAGTGATGCTGAGCTGTTTTCCATGTGCTTATTGGCCGTATTGTGTCTTCTTTTGAGAAGTGTCTGTTCATGTCCTTTGCCCACATTTTAATGGGATTGTTTGGTTTTCTCTTGTAAATTTAAATTCCTTGTAGATGCTGGACATTAGACTTTTGTCAGATGCATTCTTTGTGAATATGTTCTCCCATCCTGTAGGTTGTTGGTTTACTCTGTTGACAGTCTTTTGCTGTGCAGAAGCTCTTAGGTTTAATTAAATCCGACTTGGCAATTTTTGCTTTTGTTGCGATTGCTTTTGGTCTTTGTCATGAAATCTTTGCTCATTCCTGTGTCCAGGACGATATTGCCTAGGTTGTATTTCAGGGTTTTTATAGTTTTGGGCTTTACATTTAGGTCTTTAATCCATCTTCAGTTAATTTTTGTGTAGGGTATAAGGAAGGGGTCAAGCTTCACTCTTCTGAATATGGCTAGCCAGTTATCACAGCACCATTTATTGAATAGGGAGTCTTTTTTCCCATTGCTTGTTTTTGTCAGCTTAAAAATATATTTCTTTGTAAGAGATTTAGCTTTGGTTGTTTTACCCCCACATTTTTACCCAAGCTTTCTGGTTGGCTTCTGCTTTGAAACAAATACGGAGTTTCATAAATCTTACTGCATATTAAAAATCAATATTAATGTTTTTAAAGGGATTATATGGTAAATTATTAGTCACAAAAATGAGTAATAGATTGGTTACATACAAAAAAAAAATCAGGAAGAAGAATATATCAGAAGTTATTGAAGTAGGTCCAACATGATTGACTCTGGGCCTGGGCCAGGCCTCTAGTGGTGGCTTTCAAGCAAGTAACAATAACCCTAACCCTAAGGGTAGGATTAAAAATGTAATGTTTTTTTTTTTTTCTTTTGGAGACAAGGACTTGCTCTGTTGCCCAGCTTAGAGTGCAGTGGCACAATTATAGCTCATTATAGTCTCTAACTCCTGGGCTTGAGGGAATCTCCTGCCTGAGCCTCCCTAGTAGCTAGAATTACAGGCGTGTGTCACCATGCCCAGACAGGTTTTAAAATTTTTGCAGAAATGGGTTTTTCTTATGCTGCCCAGGCTGGTCTCTAACTCCTGGCCTCAAGTGATCCTCCTGTCTCAGTCTTCCAAAGTGCTGGGATTACAGGAGTGAGCCACTGCACCCGGCCTCCACTGCATGTTCAGATTGCTCTTTCCTGCATTCTGTCTTGAAGGGAAAAGATACATGATTTGTATTTAAAGGAGGAATTAATAGTTTGGGCGATAACCAAACTCTAAAGAATAAGATGAAGGAAAAAAGAATGGCTGTGCCTTTGAACTGAATAGCGTGGCTAAGAGTGGTGGGTGAAGGAGTTTGATACGATAATGAAACATCCAGTTGGAGCTCTTCTGTTGGTATTTGGAGATCTAGAATTGGAACCGATTAGGAAGGGTGGGAAGTACAGAAGGGAAGTCAGTGGCAGAAGGACGATCACTGAGGTTATTTTCTTTTTATTTTTGAGGTATTTTTTACATACAACAAAACACTTATTTTAAAGGTACAGTTCAAAGGATTTAACAATCGTATACCCTCCTGTAAAATCTGAACATTTCCATCGCCCAGAACGGCCTTGTGTCCCATTCCAATAAATTTGCTGCTTCCTCCAAACCGCCCCGACAGCCACTTTCTGATGCCTGTGACCACCAATTAGTCCGAGATCTTCATGTGTGGAATCATAGGCTATGTGTTCTTTTGTTTGAGCCTTCTTTCATTGAATAACATTTTTGAGATTCTTGCATGGTGTTGCATTGCTAAATAGTGTTATTCCATTGTGCAGATGTAACATAATTTACTTACTTCTTGATGAACATTTGGATGGTTTTTTGTTTAAGACTATTATAAGGCTAGATGAAGGTCTGTGTATGCAACTCTTCTGTGGACATATGTTTTCATTTCTCATAGGTAAATACTGAAGAGGGGAATTGCTAGATTAAAGGTAAATAAGAAACTACGAAAGAGTTTTTTTAATAAGATTTGTTTGATTCACAGGAACAAGATGTCAGGGACCCAGTTTGGGAGGAAGGCCTGCAGTAAGGAGACAGAGGAATGAAGAAGATTTAATTTCACACACACACACACACACACACACACACACACACACACACACGAGCAGGGAGAGAGACAGAGAAGAGAGAGAGAGGAGGCTTAGAGAAGCACCAAGAAAATGGGTTCCATTCTTCTGAGGTTCAAGAAAAATAAAAAATGAGAAGCCTGTTTAGTTGAGGGGAAAAAAATGAACTAGAGATAGTACAGATCTAGTTGAGTTATGAAAAGGACATATAAGCCAGGATATATAGCAGGTTAAGAGAAAGGAATTGTCATTGCTAATGGAATAGGAACATAAGATTCATGGGGAAGCAAATGTAGAAATGTGTAAGGGAGATGAGAAAAATGAGAATGACAGAGAAAGGAGTGAAGGTCATTTATGTAGGCGAGAGGTCGATCTGGAGTGAAGAGAAAATTTTAGACAGTTCCTCAAGTAATTGTTTATGAAAAGACTCCTTAATTACAACATGTTTTTGTGTATGTCTGTAAAATAAGCTTGCTTATCTGATAATTATCTGGATAGGTTGATGTAGGCATCAATTGTGAAGTTTGACCCATTTAAAATATGCTTGTTAAAAGCCTAGTATATGCCAGAGTTATTTTTATCTCCTCCCTTCTGTTTACTTCTTGTTCTAGGTACATCATCTTTGTCTTCTTATCCACATGAACTTTAAAATTCTCCTTCTTTCAGTTGATTTGTCAACTTATAAAAATATTTATCAATAAATATTTGTAAATTGTAAACCCAAAGTATGTGTTGAGTCTTGGTTTATCCTGATCAGAAAATCAAGAGGAAGAGTCCTTTCATTCACTATCTCCATAATATTTTATAGCTCTCTAACCTTCCATCTCTTATCATTTGGAAAAACAAGCGCTTCTTAAGTGCGTTTCAGATTTCTGTACTTGTAAAGTGCCCAGGTATTATTTAGTTACTTGTTTATATTGCATAAAACTAGGATCGTAAAATCAAAATTGCAGATAAACATTATTGATTTATCCAGAGATTCCTACCATATAACTTCCAATGAATGCCTTGTTCCACAAAATGGCATTACTAGCACCAGAAGGAAATTCTCATACTTCATTCATTCAGTGTGTGTTGAACATTTGCCATATGTAGGATACCAGGCTAGGTTTGTGGAAGAGACAGGTAGAAAATATCATCCTTAACATGCCAAGAGTGATTTCCTTTGTTGTCCACTATACCTAGGGTGTTTGTATTCAAAGGGAATTTCCAGTGAATTTAAATGTTGTGTGCATTACAGTAATTACTGCTCTCTTTCACAGGGGAAGTTTACATGTATTGAGCATTCAATATATGCCAAAAATCAGCAGTCAGTGTGGAAGGTCTGTGTGGATCAGGCAGAGCCATCTTTATCATGGGGAAAAATAAGATTTAAGATTGTCTCATATGACTTCCCAGTTCTCACCAAAAAAACATCATGAAAACTTTCTTTTTGGCAAATCTCATGCTTGTAAAATCCAGACTTTGTTGATTTTGAAACCAGTCATGAAGAGATAGAGCTCAATAGCAATAACCAGCCTCTGTCTGGGAGGCAGAGAGCACAAAGACTGGTCTGTACTTGTTTCATTTTAATACTAGGATCAGATATCCCATGTGGTGCAGAACACAGAGGACGTAAGCAATCTGATCTGTTTGTTAACGTAATGACTTCTTTATTTTGTGGGCTATTTACAAGGAAGTTGAACCTTGCAAAGGGACAAGTTAATTTAAACATCCCTTCATGATCTTTGCACTCCAAAAACTATTTTTTTTTCTTTAAAGAAAGAATATGGGGAATTGAAGACGGTGCAAAGATCAGAATGATACACTAACAGCTGGGAAGGGTTAAGTTTTTGAAATTACTTCATCAGGAGAAGGAGAATTTAAGGATATTTTCAAAGTTGGCTTTTAAATATACTGAATATTGTCAGATAACAGGCAGGGTTGAACTGTGTCTCAACTGGAATATATGCAAAGTCAGGATTCCATATAGAAAAGTTAAATGTTTTCTGTACTAAAATATAGCCATAGGTATGTATAATTATGTATTCATAACCTTATTATTTTTAGTTTTATCTTTTGAGATAAAGTCTCACTCTGTTGCCCAGGTTTTCAGTGCAATGGTGCAATCTTGGCTCACTGCAACCTCCGTCTTCCAGGTTCAATCAATTCTCCTGTCTCAGCCTTCCACATAATTGGGACTATAGGCATGTGCCAACAAGCCCGGCTAATTTTTATATTTTTAGTAGAGATGGGGTTTCACCATGTTGGCCAGGCTGGTCTCAAACTTTTCACAGGTGATCCACCTGCCTCGGCCTCCCAAAGTGCTGGGATCACAGGAGTCAGCCGCCGCACCTGGCCTGTAACATTTTTAAAAGGCTATTCCAATATGTGTCAAAGAATCAGATTTTCAAGGGTGGCTTGAGGAGCCGATCATCCCTTCACTGCCAAGCAGTGGACCTTGAAATGTTGCCTCACCTTTGTGGACCTTTTCTTTCCCCTGACCAGAAAACAAGGAGTTTGGACTAAATTGCATCTTAGGTTCTATTCTATCCATGATGTAATGAGTTAGCAATTTATCAACATACTTGAAAGAGGTGAGCCTTCCTGTGTAAATATGACTTCTTGGGACCGCCAGTTGTCCTACTTCATTTAGTCGTGTGGTTTGTGTTTTCACTCGCTGTCAGGTTGCACCATGACTGTGTCTGAAATGACACATTCACCTTAAGTAGGAGAGTATGGATATTGTGATTTAGCACAGTTTGATTCACATATACCTGTTTATTCTTTAATAATCAGTTATTTCAATTTAAATAAGAATTTGGAATTTAGAGTTTCAGTAATCAAACTATTAAATAAGATCTAACATAATAGGATTTATAAAAGGTACAATAAAAATACCAAGAAATTTACATGTGAAAAATATTAGTCATGAAGCCAATGGTTGTAATGGAAAAGAGTCTTCATCCAGGAAATTCATTCACATCTCCAAGCTTATTAACTGATACTGTGGGTTAACAAAGGAGTTTGTAAACTACAGACTCTCAGAATGATAATTACAGTTGGTGTCAGAAAATTGGCCTCAATGTGCTTTTTAAAATGGTACCTATAGATGTCTAGGTCTTATAGAAGTGTTTGGGAGTCATTTTAATGAATTTTAATTATTTTAAAAATTGCAGTTATATCAAAATCACAAATAAATGAGTTTCCTACTAATATTTTTACAAACCTGGAGCCTGTAACTGTGTTAACTTGTACTGTCCGATTATCTTATTTGGGGACAGATCACACACACACATCTTTTACCATCTCTGCTGATGTGTTTAAAATTGCCATAAATGCAGTCCTTGAGGTGGTGAATGCAAGAACTTAGCACAATGCCTGTAATGTAATAAAACCTCAAGAGATGGTAGTTGCTGCAGCTTCCTGTTATCACTCTTTTTATTATATAGCATTGGGTAGAAAGGTTGTCACTTTGTACTAGTTGTTTTCAAATTCATGTCTGCAGATGTCCACTCATATAAAATTGCACAGTTGAGTACATTACTAGAGCACATATGTGCCAGACTCAATTAAACGTCAGGCAGAGAGAC
The DNA here is from genome assembly GCA_963573385.1 of Cacajao melanocephalus. Classification (NCBI taxonomy): domain Eukaryota; kingdom Metazoa; phylum Chordata; class Mammalia; order Primates; family Pitheciidae; genus Cacajao; species Cacajao melanocephalus. The sequence continues at coordinate 89,985 of CAUYLG010033959.1, forward strand.
ACGTGTTCAGCATGTGCCCTCTCCGCAGCCAAGCAGTCACTTGTATAATAAGTGTTTTGCATGTACAGCCACAATAATATAGAGGAAATCTTTTTGGTTCTAATTTTTAATGTTAATAATGATAAACAGTATAAACTTTCATTAGGAATTTTTATTAACTTTAAAGCAAAAAAAATTTTTATTACTTTTTTCAAGCTCTTGTGAATTGTGTTATTAAGGCATGATATGTATATTGTTCAGTTTACAGATCTTAAGTATATAGCTCAGTGAATTTTTACATGTGTATACGCCCATATGACCTTCATACAGATCATGATATAGACTGTTTTGAGCAGTCAGAAGCTTCTCTTATTCCCTTCCACCTAGTAATAATTTAGATTATTTTAGTACTTTTCCACCCTGTGATAATCCAGATTATTCTAATGAAGAGGATTCTGAGATTGCAAAATGGCCTGTTAAAGACTCTTATTATTTTTAACTGTGAATTTCAGTAAATCTTGATTCTTTTATACTCTCTAAATGAAACAAAATGCAAGATAAATTGGATGCTGCTGTTGATACCACAAAAACTAAGATTTTAGGATTTATCAAACATTTTTTATTTTGGCTTCATAATTGTTAAGTCTTTTAATTTATAAAATACATTTATTATAACTAGATGTCGATGTTAACATTTTTACACTTTGAGATTCTGTGCATAATTTCATTGTAAAAACTCTTCTCCTTCTAGAACTAGCAGCTTTCCTCTAAGACATAGTATACATTGGTGGTTTAGGACTTACTGGTATGTTGGGTTGGATGAGCGGAGAGTAGAGTTGCAGTTAATTTATTGAAGATGTCACTTAACCTACTGTCTGTGCCATAGGCCATGGTGAGTGACCTTCATTAATCTGAGTTTGTTTCCCTTGGTCTGTGTCTATATGACTATGTATATAAACATAGGAACTACATGTCTATAAACATGGAGGTGAAAGCAGTTGAAAATAGCTGATGTAGGTCAGTGGTTTGGCCATGATTAGGTACATTCTGCCAACCAAGATAGCATGTTGTGAGGAATAGTTTTTGAGAGTACTGCAGCATGATGCCGATGAACTAGATTCCTGTTTTGATTATTGTATTCTCTGGTCCACAAGGCTCATAATTCCAGACCAATAACCATGACATTTGATCTGACAGTGGTACTGAATATTGCATTTCTTTCCTTATTACTTTTCCATTTCGGAAGAAGTTTGGGGGTAATTTATATAAATGGTATCTGCTGTAATATAATTGAAGAAATAACAACCAAGCAAATCATACTACAGGAAAACATAATGCAAGAACAGTTGGATAAAGCTAAGGAAATGTTACTACCTAGATATGCAGAGCATAAGGTTCTGTATAATAAATAGAGACCGTATCCTACTGCCATTCACACGTGCCTAAAAGTCGCATTTCTAAGGTTTTACCCTAGAACAGCCACAAAATATAACCCCAAAGAAGACAATAATTTTTTTTAACCTGACAGCTTATTTCAAATGACAAACAGCTCATGTGGCAGGAGAAAAAAATGACACTTTAAAGAGGAAATATGACAAATTGCATTGAAATTCTGCTGCAGTATCACTTATTTTTATAAAAATGCTCTAATTTCAAACACATCATTAGATAATGTAGCAATAAATTGTAGCTTTCACTACATATGAATAGGCACATGAATATACACTTGTATTAGTAAACTCTAGTAAAGATTTTTACTTTCTGACTATAAAAATTATGAATTACATATACTTTAATTTCTATCATATTTTGTTTGTATCCATTTAATTTTCACATAACTTAAACACAAAGGAAAGGTGCTGTTCTGGAATCTTGGAAATAATAAAAATGAATTATTTTAAAATTTATTTCTAGTGAATTCGAAATGCAGAACATGTCTTCCAAGAGACAACTCCCTCTTTTTGTCAAAAATGTCAAGATCAGAGTAGAAAAATTTTTTATCCAAGTCAATGTGTTATTTTCATTGCCTGAAGGAACAGGAGGTACTTTCATGGAAGAGAGAGCATGATTTAGTGAAAGCCGAGGCTGAGAGTCCTTATTCCTGAATTTGAATCCCACCCTTCTGCTGGTCTGGCTCTGTCTGCAATTCAGCCAGGCTCAGTATACACCTGCAAAATGGAGCTAACGGCATCTGCTCCTTCCTTGCCCATTAGACTGTAAGGAGGGAAACATCAGTATTAGCTGGAGAGTTCTTTGGTTTCTTAGCAAAATTGGTACTAAATGCACTGTGGCTTTCTATGAAAATGCTTTCTATGCAGTATTAGCCCCTAGGACCATGCTCTACACTGCATGCAGCAGATAGAATGCAACATAAAATTATATGCATAACTCAATTTTGAGTACCACCCTTGAAAATTGCTGCAAAATCATGTTACTAGGAGTCACTTCACAAAATACTTGGTAATGAAGGATTACTTGCATTCTAATCACCAAACAGTACAATTTTTTTAAGGAAGTACAAAAATAAAGTTGTAACAAATATATTGGCCAAAGCAGACTGATGTGGACTTGGACTTGTATTTTAAAACCTTAAATTATAGTAAGAATAATAAGTTTTGCTATTTGGTTTAGTATTTTAATAAAAAGTTTTAATAAAAAGTTTGACCAATCAAACATCATTTGTAAGTTAAGGATTACCTATAAAAGTCAGACACAGACATTTGCAACCAATTTTTGTAAGCTACTATGAATTGCTGAATTGTTTTTCATTTACAGACTGAAATTTGAAAGCTAGGTACTGTTACGTCAACAGTGAATTGGAAAGGGAAATAAAATATTGTGTGCTCAGTGGTGATGGTCGCCAGGCACACCACATTTCTTACCTGTTTTTTATCCCGACAACTGCACAAAGTAGGTATTAATAGTCCCACTTCAGAAATGAGGAACCCAGAATTGTACAAGTGCAAGTACCTTGCACAAGATTAGAGATAGTGTATTTGGGACTAGAGACCAAACCTAGCCTAACTCTGAAACATTTTTATTTCCATTACACTTGGGAAGAACACAGAAGTTCTTAGTCCCTGCATGGCGAGGATCTGACTCTGTGACCTGGAGTACTTTGTGTGTAGTCTTACCTCGGTCAGGTTAGGGCTCCAGTGGGAGCAGACTAGATGATGTCCAAAATGTTTTCGGGCTCCCAATTCTCCGAGGGTAGTGGAAAAATAAATATGTGCAGAATTGGTGCTTATTTCTGTCTGACTAGCACTACTGTGACACCTAACAAGTCCCAGAAGTCCTTAAGGTGCTCATTTATAGAAAGAAGATATAGTAATTAATGCCTCTGTTCCTGCTGCAGGACTTTTGTGAAGTCCAGATAACATGGGAGAAGGTATTTTGTGACTCTAAAGTACTTCAGAAACGTAGAGCATCACCATGATTCAGCAGTCATAGCCTCACTTCAAGACCAACAACTGGAAGTCTTTGTAGAAAAACAAAGGTCTGCCAACTTGCCATGTATGCAATATGATTTGTGAAACTCTTCTGTGTTATCAAGAGCATTTTTGCTCTTAACTCATCATAGGAAAATGAAAAAAATCATTCTCAGTTTTATTAATGACTCAAAACTGTTACAACTTGCAGAAAATGTAGTTGTAATAGCTTTCAAAAATAGCAACAAACTATTTTGAAATGTACACGAAGTGTGAGATTTTCTTTAGCATGAACTCAGCAGAATTTGCTGAGACTTACTGTACCGTGGACTAACAAGGCATTAAAACTCATTGTTTTTCACTAGAGGATAATTTTTATTTGTATCATAATTCGCAGAATGGGTAGGTGCAAGTTTCATACTTTGTCTAACTACTTATTTAATTTGAAATTTAACATATAAAATTGAAATGTTCTGAAACAAAAATGCAACGTGAGATAAAAGCAGTTTAATGGAGGGAACAAAATCTCTAAAAATAAAAAAATTTAAAGGAATTAGAAAGCAGGAATTTAGACAAAGGGAACATGATGTGTGTTTGATATAAGAGCACAAAGGTGTTCTACATGCCCAGGGTAGACCCATCCTTTACAGAATAGCCGTTGGCAATCACCACAAACCACCCTGTATTATTAAACGGAATGTTTGGTCTTAAAATATAGCTGCCTCCATGCATTTGAAATGTAGGCATATTAATTATTTTCTGTAGGCCATCATTTTGTATCTTCATTGATTTTCTGAATGACAAAAGTAATATCAAGAAAGAAACAAAAAGATCCTTATAAAGGAATGATGCCTTTGGGTTGAGCTGCAGCAAACTCCTCAAATTCCCTACCATAACTTCCAGATCGGTTTCTTTGAAACTGATTTAAAATCAACTTATATGAATTCCTAAAAGAAATATAATTGTCTGCGTTTGCCAGATTTTCCATAATGATAATTTTACCAGGGAAAATATATAATAAAACCCAATACATAATGAACAAACTATAATTTTGGATGTTAAAAGTAAGTCAAATAGGGAAAGAATTAGTCCAAGTGTCTTATTGAGCAAGGAGACTTTGTGTAAGAGAACCCTGAGAGATTTCGTCAGTAATTATTTTTATTAAAGCATGTTTTTATTACCTAAAATATTTTTATTAAATACAATCTATTGAGATTATTTTTCCCCAGGTTCCTCTTACCTTCCTTTCCCTCTCTTTTCCCTGACTTCCTTTTAGATTTGGTTATTCCTACCTTCTGCAAACTATAAATTTTAAAGTTGTCACAATAGTCATAATGGCTCTTGTAATACAAAAAAAAAAAATGCACTATGTACTTTTTTTGCTTACAAATAAAATATCTTCCATGAATCATTTTGTTAAATAGTCTCCAAGTCAAATCATTGTATCTTCGAGAACAAAAGTGGTTGCTCCACTTCCCACTACATACACTATGGAGCCAAATGCTTGGGTTCCAATCCCAAAACTGCCATGTACAGGCTTTGTGATCTTGCAGGTTACTTAGTTTCTCTAAATTGCAGTTTATTTGCTTGGTTTCCACAAGTAGCATGCCTATCTACATCATATAAAGATTAAAGGAAACATTTGTAATGTGCTTAGCAGAGAAAATGACAAAGAGCAAGAACTCAAGAAATAGTCATTTGAGAAATTAATTTGCTGATGATTTAATCAATAACTAGATAAAGTATTGAGGACCTGTTTTGTGAAAGGGACTATATTTTGTTACTCTGGAGAGAATACAGCTTGGCTAGGTTTGAGTACAAATCTGCTTCTCTGACCAACTACATGACCTAGGAGACGCTGTATGACATCTTAGAACTTGTTCCATCAGTCATAAGATCGGTTGTTTTCAATATTGTCACATGGTTGTTTCAGGGAGAGACTTGAAGAGTGTCTGAAACAGTGCATGGTAAAAAGTAGGTGCTCCATAAATCAACTATATATAGTTGTTACAGATGTTACAATTTAGGTTCCTCAAGAATGAAAAGTAGAGATAAAACTTAGCACCATAAGGTGGTAAACTTATAATAACACAAAGCTGGAAGTGAAAAACATGTACTCTAACAATATCATGTATCCTATCTGTTTAGAGGAGGTGAGAGAAAAATCATTTCTATCTGAGGTGGTCCAGGAGGGCTTCATGGCAGAGATGGGGCTTCTTCTTGCTTTTCTTTGTGTTTGTTTATTTGTTTTGAGATGGGACCTCACTCTGTCACCCAAGCTAGAGTGCAGTGCTGTGATCAGAGCTTCCTTCAGCCTTGACCTCCTGGGCTCAAGCAGTCCTCACACCTCAGCTTCCCAAGTCACTGGGATTACAGGTGCATGGCACCATGCCCAGCTAAATTTATTTTTCTATGTTTGTATTTTTGTAATTGTTTTTTGTACTTTTTGCATAGTGGAGACGGGGTTTCACCATGTTGCACAGGCAGGTCTTGAACTTTTGGACTCAAGCAGTCCTCCCACCTTGGCCTCCCAAAGTGTTGGGATTACAGGCATGAGTCATTACACCCAGCCTTGGTCTGTGCTTTGAAAGATAGGCAGGATTTATATGTCAGAGACAGAGAAAGGCGTTTCTGACAAGTGGGATAGTGTAAGCTGAAGCCCTATAACAACAACGTGCAAATACAAGCCGAGGGAAAAAGGTTTACAGAGAAGTGATGTGGAATAGTACTAGTGGGTTAGGGACAGAACATGAGAGTCTTTAATGTCATGTTAAGGAGTTAAGGGTTAATTCTGCAGACACTGAGAACCCCCTTGATGGTTACTGAACTAAAGTTGATATAATGAAAGAAGGAGTGTAGAGAAGTGTTTTTAGGGTTCTTGGTTGCGGATAATAGAATCCACCACGTTAACAATTTATGATGAAAGGGAGTTAAATGTCATGCCAGCAGAGCAACCAGAGGAGACTTCTAGCAAAACACCTCTGCCACCCACTGCTCACCAGTTGCACCTCTAATTGGAGCTGAATGCCAGAATCTCTCCCCAGCTGCCTCAGAATGACTTATGTCTCAGCCATCATGCTTGCCAGAAGACCCATCTCCTTTGCACAGGGCAGCTCCCTGACACTGCTCACCTCTGCCTTGCTTTGGTTTGGTGGAAGCTAGTTTGCCCACAGAAGCTTAGTTGCAAAGGCCTCTGGGAGATGTAGATTTTAGCTTCCTAGACTGTTTTCCTTAAGGTGTCAAGAGACAAGGGGCTGGAATGGATGCTAAGTGAGCTGGCTTCCACTATCTGCTCAGATGGCTCATCTGTTAGTAGAGTGACAAATGAATAGGCAAGAACAGAGATTGATGCATGGCATCCAGCAGATACTAGTGTGCTGTATGTGAGATGCTAACTACCTTTAATAGAAGGATTGCAATAGCAGTCGAAAATAAGGGATAGCTGAGACATCTCAGAGTACGACTCTCTAAATGTTATTGACTATAAAGGATGAGAGAGAAGTCAATAATGATCACATGGCTCTGAAATCTATCTTGAAAAATACTCATTTTACTAAAAAAAAAAAAAACATGGGCAGAGAATTGGTAGTGTAAGAGAAGTTTTGTTTTAGAATGTTGAATTTGTATTCACAGTGGGATATCCAAGTGAACTTAGCCAATAAGGACTTGGAAATGCACAATTAGAATTTGGGCAGGATCAAAGCTGAAGATGTGACTTTGGGTAGAAGGCTGCTTGCAGTGAGGTGAAACGACATTTTATTAGAAAATAAAATATGGGCCAGGCTTGGTGGCCCATTCCTGTAATTCCAGCACTTTGGGAAACTGAGATGTGTAGATTGTTTGAGTCCAGAAGTTCAAAACCAGCCTGGATAACAAAGAGAGAACCTGTCTCTACAAAAAAATACAAAAATTAGCTGGGTGTGGTGGCGCCACCTGTAGTCCCAGCTACTTGTGGGGCTGGGGTGGGAGGGTCACTTCAGCCTGAGAGGTTGAGGCTACAGTGAGCTGTGTTCGTTCCACTGTATTCAGCCTGGGTGACAAAGCAAGACCCTGTCTTTTAAAAAAATTAGATAATTACCTGATTTATTGAAGGGAAATAAAGGTAATTACAGGAGGAAAAACTTAATTTCTCTGGAGAGCAACCCCTACTATGAAAATGTAACTTTGGGAAACACCAGGATGTCATGAATCCCTGTGGAGACAGGGGAGAGGAGGTAAAGAAAGAGCTAAAGACGATGAGGAAGGGTGTCAGAGATTCTGGAGTGGAGGAGGAGATGGGATAGCACAGTGACACAGAGGCCAAGAGAAGTTGGGGTTTCAGGTCTGGTGTGTGGGGGTGGGGCATCGGCAAGGCTGGTTACTGAAGTGAGTTTATACTGAACTAAAAGCAGTATTAGAGTCAGCGAAGTAGAAGCCAGATCAGAGAGATAAAGCAACAACAACAGAAATACAAGCCTGGAGAGAGGTTTATGGAGAAGTGGTGTGACATAGTGGGTTAGGACAGAATAAGAGGGTATTTAATGTCATGTTAAGGAGTTAGGGTTCATTCTGTAGACACTGAGAGCCCCTTTGATGGTTTTTGAACTAGGGTTGATATGAGAGATATAACGGTTGATAGAATGAAAAGAAAGAGATACATAAGAATTAGAGTCAGATGTAGGCCACCCACTGCAGATGTTAAGCTCTGAAAGAAGCAACAGAGATTGTGACTTCTTTTCCTTCTTTTAATTTAAAGGGAATCTATTCTGTATATTACTGAGGGCCAGGGAAAGAGACTTAATAAACAAAGGTGTTATAAGTCAGGCATTTGTTATCAGAAATAAACACAATTTGCATTTTTAAAATGCTCTTGGGAGTCTGAGTACCTTCAGCAGTGTTCTGTGGACTCGTGACATTGGAGGCGTTTTGGCACAAGCAGGTGCGTACCTGTAGAAATATAACATGATAGCCCGTTCTAAGAATGTGTTTGTGTCAGACCTGTGTCTGGTTTGCCAAGCGTTACAGTCACGTTAAAGTTCACAAAGATGGTACGATTTTATAAAAGATGCTAGGAAGAACAGGATGGCATAATTTGAATTTAATATTGTGCAAATATATTTCCAAATTGCATACTCATGGCGCTATTCATGGTCAAGGTAGAAAGGAGTTATGCTGGCCATCATGAGACTACACTGGCATTTCACGGTAATTCATATTAGTAAAATAGAAAATTCCTTTTTGAATTTTTTAAATTAATGCATAATACTTGTAGATATGTATGGGGTACATGGGATATTTTGATACATTCATACAAGGTGTAATGATCAAATCAGGGTATTTAGGATACCCATCATCTCAAACATTTATCATTTCTTGGTGTCAGGAACATTATAAATCTTTTTAGTTATTCTGAAAGATACAATTAATTATTCTTTATTCTAGTCACCCTACTGTGCTATATCAAACACTAGAGTGTACTCTATTTATGTTTGTTTGTACCCATTAATGAATATCTCTTCATCCTCCCCTCTGCCCACACCCCCACACTGTTCCTAGCCTATGGTAACCATCATTCTACTCTTGACCTCCATGAGATTAACCTTTTTTTTTTTTTGAGATGGGGTCTCGCTCTGTCACCAGGCTGGAGTGAGGTGGCACGATCTCAGCTCACTGCAACCTCCACCTCCCAAGTTCAAGTGATTCTCCTGCTTCAGCCTCCCAAGTAGCTGGGACTACAGGTGCACACCACCATGCCCAGCTAATTTTTGTATTTTTAGTAGAGGCGGGGTTTCACCATATTGGCCAGGATGGTCTTGATCTCTTGAACTCGTGATCCACCCAACTCAGCCTCCCAAAGTGCTGGGATTACAGGCGTGAGCCACTGTGCCCGGCCGAGATAAACCTTTTTAGCTCCCACATATGAGTGAAAACATGTGATATTTGTCATTCTCTGCCTAGCTTATTTCACTTAATGACCTCAATTCCATGCATTTTGCTGCAAATGACAGGATTTCATACTTTTTTAAAGCCTGAATATAAATTCTATTTTTAAGCCCTTTAACCCTTATATTGATCATTACCTGCAAAAGCCATAATGTAATCCATCCATGATTTATTTTGCATGGTGCAGAATGATTCCAGCGGGGTAGCAGGCCTGTGTGTAACCTGATGATACATATGTAAGAGGATGGGAATTTCAAGGTCTCTGCTCTTTAACACTGTTCTGCATACAGAATATGGTAAATCAGTCCAACTGCCTGTTCTGTTTCGCCCCATTCAGATTGATGACACTTTATAAACACAAGCTACAATTAGGACACAGCTTGATAAATTAGAGCCCCAGACACAGTAGAGAACTCTTTTGACTTCCAAAGCAGCCACTCTTCTGATACACAATCAATACAAAATTTGAAAATGCACAGACTCAAAACTAAAAAGAAACTAAAGTCACTTAGCAATCACTGGGTCATACTTCCTAATCAGCAGATAATTAGTATGGTCAGTTCAACATTGCATTTCCAAAATACTGGTTACTCTGGTATTCTTATAGAATGCACTCTACTAAAGCTACAGTGATTTAAGTTTGTCGAGTTATTTAACAGCATGTTGCGATACTCTGGTTATTTTTTAATTCTAAAATTAAGCATTTAAACATTCATTCATGATAAACTCCCCTAGTTATTTCAAGTCTTCATTGTAGTCACTTAGCATTTAGCCTATCAATGCCAGCACCCAGAGAAACAGAGTCTACCAGCTATTGTTCTTACTGTAGGAGAAAGTTAGGCACAAGACATGGAAGAGCCAGGGACACATGGCAACACTGCAACATGAGACTCCAGTAGATAAGGACAAGATCATCAAGCTGAGACTTGGGTAGAACACGCTGTGCTCTAGGCATTGTTCTGAACTATCCCCATTATGAAGATAGGAAACCTGAGGCAGAGAAGATTAGATTTCTCACCTGTAGACCACACAGTAAGCAAGTGCAGAAGCTGGATTTGAACTCTGGCAGTCTGGTATAGAGTCTAGACTCTTCACCATGTTACTACGTAGCCCTTCCATGAAGTTTCTGTGCCCTTCTGACTCTCTAGCCTGGAAAGTCCTTCATGGAGGGAGCAATATTTTATGCTTTTTTTTTAAATGAGATGGAGTCTCGCTCTGTCACCAGGCTAGAGTGCAGTGGCTCGATCTTGGCTCACTGCAACCTTCACTTCTGGATTCAGGCAATTCCCCTGCCTCAGCCTCCCAAGTAGCTGGGACTACAGGCGTGTGCCACCATACCCGGCTAGTTTTTTGTATTTTAGTAGACACAGGGTTTCACCATGTTGGCCAGGGTGGTCACAATCTCCTGACCTTGTGATCTGCCCACCATGGCCTCCCAAAGTGCTGGGATTACAGGTATGAGCCACCGTGCCCAGCCAGTTTATACATTTGTACCTCCCTACTGTCTGTTACCCCGCATAGAAAACAGTGGAAACTAAGAACATGTTCTGATTCATTAATTACTGTTTTTAAATATTGAAATGTTAATCCTTTGTATGATTAATTAAATTGTATTGCTTTTTATCTTAAATTCCCAGGGTAGCAGTAAAGGAGTGAAAACATCAATTGATTCTATTAATATTTTATCTTTTCTTTTTGTTAATTGTGGCATTTCTATATTACTGCTAAGTAATAGGCAGTTTTTTAGGCCTCTGCTCTGTGTGTTGTTGATTACACATATGAAATTATTTTATTTTATTTGACTAGGTTTATTTTTCTTATTTCTACAACTATCTCAGGAACTCTGTAAAGACACTGGCTTTCTTTTTTGTCAAAGCAAAAATAAAGCTAAATAATAGGGATGCATTTGTGGGCGATTTCCAGACCCAGCCTATTTTGCATAACATCTGTATTTAATCAGGGACTACAAATTTAAGCAAACTGCTCTAATCATATTTTGTAAATTCAGTTTGTCTTGATTATTTAAGAGGGTATCAAAATTGGTAGATTTAAATATAGGTTAAATCTATTTTATGGCCATTCATCCATCTACATTTTCAAATAACGATGGAGAAAAAATAGTTCTAACAAAAAGTTTACAAAAAACTGAGTAGTGGTGTACCTCAGAGATATTGGGGTTTCAGTTCTAGACCACTGCAGTGAAGCAAACATTGCAATGAAGTGAGTATCATAAGGCAAGCCACAAATTTTTGGTTTCCCAGTACATATAAAAGTTGTGTTTAAACTATATTATAATAGGAAGCATGCAATAACATTATATCTTAAACAGTGTATGTACTTTAATAAAAATACATTATTGTCAAAATATGCTAATGATCATCTGAGCTTTCAGCGAGTCATCTATTTTTTTTGCTGGCGGCAAGACCCTCCACCAGCAAAAACATTGTGACCCTCTGAAGGCCGCCTGATCAGTATGGTGGTTGCTGAAGGCTGGGGTGGCGGCGGCAATTTCTTGAAATAAGACAACAGCGAGGCTTGCTGCATCCATGGAGACTTCCTTTCGTGAAAGATTTCTCTGTAGCATGCAGGCTTGTTTGATAGCATTTTGCCCACAGTAGAATTTCTTTTGAAATTGGAGTCAATCCTCTGATACAGCTTTATCCACTAAGTTTATGTAATCTTCTAAATCCTGTGTTGTCATTTCAGCAATGTAAACAGCAGCTTCACTAGGAGGAGTACATTCTATCTAAACTGCTTTTCTTGTTCACCCATAAGAAGCCATTCCTTGGTGCTAAGCCATGAGGACACAAAGGCATAAGAATGATATAACAGACCTGGGGACTCAGGGGAAGGTTGATGGGGGACAAGGGATAAAAGGCTGCACACTGGGTACAGTGTACACTGCTCAGGTGACTGGTGCACCAACTCTCAGAAATCACCACTAAGGAACTTTTCTGTACAACCAAACACCACCTGTTTCTCAAAAACTACTGAAATTTTTAAAAAAAGGAAAAGGAAGAAATGACTCTTCATCTGTCCACATTAACATTTTTTTAAAAAATTGCTTCTTTGCTCATAAAATAAAGTAGAATATTGTTGAAGAGTGTGGCATAGAGTCTGAAACTGTAGCCATTAAGTCACATCTTCAGGCCCCACTTTTATCTCTAGTTCTCTTGCTGTTTCTACCACATCTGCAGTTACTTCCTCCACTGAAGTCTTGAGTCATCCATGAGGGTTGGAACCAACTCCAGTTAGTGTTGATATTTTGATCTTCTCTCATGAATCATGTTTGTTTTTAATGGCATCTAGAACGGTGAATCCTTCTCCGAAGGTTTTCAATTAACTTTGCTCAGAGCTATCAGAAGCTATCTATGGTAGCCATCACCTTATGAAATGTATTCTCCAATTCCCTGATGCCAAGGAGATGTCCAGTTATTCAATTAAATTCTAATGCTAGCTAGGCAGTTAGCACAGATGCCACAGCTCAAGGACTGTGTCCCTCAAGACTGCTAGCACTTCAGATGCCAGCTGCAAATGGGGTCCCCAAGCTACCCACCCTTTTGTCTGTCTAACTAGAACTTGGGAAATTCCCATAATCCTGTCTCTAGTTCATTAATTGGTGAGAACGCCTTGCAGAAGTTAGGAAGGCAATTTACTTATGATTACTAGTTTCTGATAAAGGATAAAACTCAGGGGCAACCAGATGGAAGAAATGCATAGGATAAGGTGTGAGGGGGAACCCTGAGTTTCCATGTCCTCTCCAGGTGCCCCATCCTCCCAGCACATGTATGTATTCACCAGCCTGACAGCTCTGCAAACCCTACCCTGTAGGGAGTTTTATTGAGGTTTCATTCCACAGGCATGAGGGATCAAATCATTGGCCACTGATGATTGTGCTCACTCTCCAGGCCTTCTCCCCTTTCCAGAAGTTGGAAGGTGGGGCTGAAATTTCTAACCTCGTTTCTGGTGAGGAGCTAAAAACCTGAAACTGTCTAGGGGGTCTGCCATGCGTCATCTCATTAACGTAAACCAAGGCATGGTCAAAGGAGGCTTATTATAAATAACAAAAGACACTCCAGTCTCTTAAATTCCAGGAGAGATCCAAGATGGCTGACTACTAGCAGCTCAGGATTGTAGCTCCCAGAGAAAGCACACAGAACGAGAGGACACTACACTTACAGATGAATTTTTTTTGCCCACGGACCAGGAGATTCCCAGCGGAGGAGCCCCACGGGTCACCAGCGCGACTCTTGTGGCTGGCGTGGTGGTTTTGCTGGCGTCTCAGCGCAGCGGTGCTCGGTGCAGAGTAAACGGGACTGAGTCCCCTTTTGGTCGACATTTGGAGCTCCGGGAAGGCAGCTGCCTATTTACTTGATTGAAAAAGGGATTCAAGAGGGAAGCCAGGCTGGAGATTCCTGGGCAGAAAAGCACCATGAATCTTAATGTCGCTGTTTTAGTCGGCGCAGTGGGTTGCTCAGATTTCGGCGCTGGGAATCAACAAGTTGGACGTCCACTCAGAGACCTAATTTGAAAGTTGGCAGTTACAAACCACAGGTGGATAAACCTACAATGATGGGAAGAAACCTGCATAAAAAGGCTGAGAATACTCAACATCAGAATGCCTCTCCTTCTACAGGGGATCATAGTTCCTCATCAACAAGGGAACAAGGCCTGATGGAGAACGAGTGAAATCCATTAACAGAATTAGGCTTCAGAAGGTGGATAATAAGAAACTCTTCAGAGCTAAAAGAACATGTTCTAGCCCAATGTAAAGAAACTAAGAATCTTGAAAAAGGGTTTGACGAAATGCTCACGAGAATGGACAATTTGGAGAGGAATATAAGTGGATTAATGGAACTGAAGAACGCAATATGAGAACTTCGCAAAGTATGCACAGGTTTTGACAGTCGAATTGATCAAGCAGAAGAAAGGATATTAGAGGTCACAGACCAACTTAATGAAATGAAACGAGAAGACAAGATTCGAGAAGAAAGAGGAAAAAGGAATGAGCAAAGTCTCCAAGAAATATGGGACTATGTGAAAAGACCTAATTTATGACTGATAGGTGTACCTGAATGTCATGAAGAGAATGAATCCAAGTTGGAATATATTCTTCAGGATATTATTCAGGAAAAGTTTCCTAATCTAGTAAGCCAGGACAATACTCAACTCCCGGTAAATAGAGAACACCACAAAGATATTCCTCAAGTAGAGCAACTCCTAGACACATAATTGCTAGATTCACTAGGGTTGAAATAAAGGAGAAAATTCTAAGGGCAGCTAGAGAGAAAGGTCAGGTTACCCATCAAGGGAAGCCTATCAGACT